>JAODTR010005773.1:0-11180 GCA_025399935.1 Amblyopsis rosae
GAACTTTTGATTATTCTGTTACAACTTTAAGACCATGTCAACTCCTCCTGAACACAGTAGTCCATTAGATATCACACACACACACACAGGACTACTATGCATACATTTGGTGGTTCAACTATTTAACGGCTCTTCAAACTAAATTGTGATAACTGAACTCACAAGCTGCTGATTCCAAGGAGAAGAGTTAAGCATACAACGTATACAATAAGTGCAGGGCAAACGGCAGACACAGATGGGAGGTCATGACCTCATTCTGTGTGCCCTTTAAATAAACTGTAGTGAAATCAAGTGGGGATTTGTTTTTCTAAGTGTTGCTCTGAATTCTTTCACACACACACACACACACACACACACACACACACACACACACACACACACACCATTTTGGTATCATGGAACTATGCATTATACAGTTACAATATAGAAGAAAATTAAATTCTGCAGACAGTATAGAATCTTCATGGGAAAATGTTTGGCACTGGAGACGACACACATTTCAAAATCGATACACAGACACCAGAACAGACCCAGCCCCCCCCCTCCTCCACCACCACATGCATAATGTGCCAATAAAATAATAAAAGCATCCTGTGGTTATTGGGAAACACCACTGCTGAAAGCATCCAAGTGGATCTCCTACAATGCAAGCAATCTTTAAAAATGAGAGAAGGACGTGTGTCCAAAAATCAATGAAGAGGACAAGCAATTGTGAAGCAGAGTGCACGTTCTTGGTCATTGATAACAACATGCATCGGACCATAATGATTTTATGAATGAATTCGTATTTTATTAGTCATCGATGGTCACAAACCAGAAAACTACAGAGATAGTTATGGACGCAAACTGGCCATCTAATTATTCTTCCTACTGTACCGGTACCGTACTGTACAGCTAACATTTCCCAGTCAAACATACAGGTAGAGACATCAGTGAAGTATTTTTCCATGCAAATATAACGATGCAAATCCATAAATAATCACGGGCGGATCTATTTGGCTGGATTGATTCTTCATCTAAAACGTAACAACTATAATTGCTTTAAGAGGAGAACACAGTAACCTTAGCTAGCAGTAGCACCAGGAAACTGCTAACATTAGCCGGTTTAGCCACCTCGTCAAATAAACATACGCGTTAAGAACTACAGCGGGCAATCTAAAGAGGGTTCATTTAGCTGCATAGCCACACAGTAGGTCTGACAAGCCAAACCTCCTCACCTTCCAGGAGACGCTGAATTATGGAGTCGATGTTTAATTTGTCCGGCTCCGCCATTTTCTTTATTTTCTGTCGTTCTCAGGCAGCAAAGACCTTGATGTAGAGCAGCACCTTCGATTTCAAGTTAAGAAACGAAAACACAGTGGCTGTGAATATTGTGTTTTTGTATCGTTTAGTCAACAAATACCCATTTCAATTCAACAATGTTAACGGATAAATACTAGCATTACTGGTTGGCTGCTATTCGCAAACGACACATTCAAAGTGGGAGCGCTGCTAAACCACCATTGCTAGTTAGCTGACATTAGCCAGATAATAGAACAGACATATTAAAATAACCAAACCTTGGCTCCAATCGAAACAACCGTCCGTGTACGAATTATTGCGTTATATTTGGTATCCTTGGTCTTCAATTTGGTCCCTCTTCGTAATTCAGGCCCCCCTCACTCTTCCCCCACCACACAACTTTAAAAGGGCCGTATTTCTTCAGGGAATGTTTATTCGGTACGAGTGCTTTAGATATTCTCTATCTCGATTGGCCGATTGTTACGTTTTAGAATATAATTGTTGCATTTGATTGGACTAACTTTACATCCGTCTGATGTTTTGCTCCGCCTCTCTAGACTAGTGGTTTCGCCTTGTCCAGTGACATCAATGAAGACGTAAATACAATTTCAAAGAGCGCCATCGGGTGTTACACTTAGAAATTCATTCAAAATTCACGAATAGGCTGCATTTACAGTATTTTTTCAATTTCTTATACACAAAATTGTATATAACATACAGTTTGTGAAACCTTCCACTTGGGGAGAAAAAACAAAAACAGATCTGCACAACTAGCCGTTAAGCACATTCTCAGACTCAAAACACTAAACAGTGATTTAGAGTACTAAGTAAACACGCACAATTTCTCTAGAGGAAAAAATCAAACATATAAACTATATAATTAGAAAACGAGAAATGTAAAAAGTATTTAAGATTGAGCACAGCAGTCTCTGTTTCAAACGTAATAAGATCATGAACCATATGACATAAATGGGTTTTTTACAAATTATTGTGTAGTAAGTAAAAACTTTACATGGTGCCCTCTAACACGAAGAAAAGCATGGTGTGTGTGTGTGCCTGCGTGCGTGCGTGTGCACGTGTGTGCGATTGAATCAGGTGTGTTGGAGCAGTAACACATCTAAATCCCAGGGCAGCTGGTCCTCAGCATCTTGATGATACACCGGTCAAGTGGATTATCTTTGCATAGATGAAGTGCTCAATAACATTAATTTGAACAAACCTGAGTCTTAGATTAAGTATTTTGCTTCAACTCATATGTTGCATATTGTGTTCAGTATAAACCTATTGTAAATGAGTGCATAAACAAGGAACTGACTTGAGTTCCTCAAACCAATGCATTACTGTATTATCATTCTTTGACTAGCAGTTTTACTTTTCTTCTTGGTTGTTTCCCTCAAAAGTCAGCTAACTTTCCAGGAAGGTGCCATACTATTTGTAACTGGTGACAAACTGTCCTATAACAAACATATCACAGATCTGTTCCTTGTCCATTTTAATTGCCCAACACCTATAATATTACGCATTAACATTTTAAAAAGCATATTTCTGTTGATGTGCGAAGGTCTGAAACCTCCCGTTCAAATAACACCCATTTTCGTCTGTAGAAATGTGCATTTCTCTTTAGAGGTTGGAACATTTTATTGTCTTAGTTGGCATTCATTAGCCTGATCGATGAAGCAGTATTAAAACAAACGTAATATAACCTTACCTCCCATTCTAAAATGGGCATGTCATGTCACGTCTGTAGGGTATGTGCATTACTGTATCTAGAGTACCCCGGTAGATGTTTATTACAATTGTTTAAACATTGTCCTACTATAATATCCAGTGTGATTCGACTATAAAGACAAGAGAAACTTTTTATTTACAAACTGGTGAAAATCAACAACGATGTAGGCTATAGATTACACTTCCGAGTCCAAACTACGCTTCAGCGAGCAAACCGACAGTAGACTACTGTAGGCTGTCTCTTTCTCCTTGAAAACCACAGCGTTGTAGACTAGGCTAAACATTCTCAACAAAAAAAAAAGAGTTCGCTGGACTAGCTCAACAAGTTTCTACACATTTGTGCATACAGTGCCACCTTTCGTTTTGGAGAATATCGTTAGTACGACACAAATTCCAGGTTGCGTCGAGTATGTAGTGCTGGAGATGGGCGCGTACCGCGAGCCACCCACCACGGCAAGTATGTTGAGGCCTTTAGTCTCAGATTGACAAATATGCGTCTTCTCCTTTCGTCACTGATTTCAAAAGAGGCCAGTGTGTGGTTGGTAGGATTGGGCGGAACTTATTTGGGCAGGTGGGAAAAGGTGGAGAAAATATAGCATCGAATTCCCAAACATCGTTTTCCCCGATGATGATATGGAGTTAGAAGTTTCATCCATTATCGTCATCATTATTATCGTCATCAGTCAATCGTCGTCATCGTCATCATGATAGCATTTGCCATTTTCTTTTTGTCATAGTTTAGTTTATCGATATAACTTTATTTCGATGTTTTTTCTTTTTTGTATTTTCAAATGTTTTGTATTTAAGTAAATGTCTATATTACATTGCATTACTAATAGTCATTCTAATAAAATTCCCTGAATGTGTATTATGTGCTTGGTAGACTGAACACGCAATAAATAAAAAAAATAAAATCAGTGCTTAAAGTTTTGTAGAAAAAAATATTTGTAAACAAATTAAACTTTTTCAGCCTCTCGACCTTTAAAGGTTAACTTGCTATTATAATGTTGTTGATGGTAACATCACACAGAAACCATTTCTATGAGTAACTTCTTGTACTACACCAGATACCAACATTCGAGACAGAGATATGTGCAGGACAAGTCCTGTCTGGTCCTGAGGTCTTTTCCCTCTGTTTTCCCCCCTGTTCTTGAGTGTCCCCACCCTGCATCCCACATTCCTCTACAAAAACACAGCCGCGTTACACAGCCTGTACATTCAAGGACCGGCATCCTCTGAGTTCAGACTGCAGTGTGACTGTTGAAGGGAAGGCCACAGCTCAACTCAATTTCCACTTATATATCAGTACAGGAGGACACGACCAAGATAAGGTAAGAATTATTGTTTTAAATTCATATTCCATTCCAAAGCCTGTGCAAAATTTTGATTTACAGAACATGATGTGATTGTTGGAGGAATAATTTAGTTTTTTTCTTAAAACCTAATGCAAATATAAATAAAAATAAAATCATAATGGTGTTCAATTTAGGCAGCACCCACTGAGCTATGATTGTGATTTGAAACATAAAAACATCTTCATTTACAATAATACACAATTGTTTCTTAATTAATGGGTGATATTATTATTATTATTTTTCACAAAGAAGGCATCTGGGTTTAAAACTAACAGGAACTAGACATCCTATTGTTGTAAAATATGCACTGGAATGATTGTATCTGGTTCAAATTGCATTACGCATCCTCTCAACTATGGAAACCCACCACAATTTACTCCAATTGTTTTGTCAATTCTCTATAAAAAATTGTGTTCAACCTAACAATATATTTACTGTACTGAAATTGAATACATACCGTATACTGGAAACATAAATAGATAAATAAATAAATAAAATCACATACGTTTGATTATGGTAGGATGATAGGATTGTTTATATATTTCCTCACATCTTTTGAAAGTCAGTAAACTGCATTAAAAGAACCAATCTTAAATATTCTGTTTTCCCGCTTTAACAAGCAGACAAATTGACACAGGAGATTCAGGCATACATTCCCAAGGCTGTATGTGCCATGTGCCCATGGTTTTCATCAATAGAACAAACAATAAAACAATGCTGTCGTTTTTCCTGTTTACCTAATATTTTAGTCACTTTAACTCAATGGTAATGGTAACAATGGCCTGCTATGGGGAGAGCTGATATTACTTATCTGTCATCCCCCTTATTCGTCCATGGTCAAACAATATATAATAACTAATAAGCCACAAAATAAAATAAAATTAATAAATCAATCAATAAAATGTAAAAACATACAGACAAAAAAAAAAAAAAACACAATCTCCAAACCCTGTTGTGGGCGCAGGGGAGTAACCCTTCAAACAGAGATACAGAGGTGTTTGTGTGGGATTGCGGGGGGCAATGCTAAGCAACAGCTATAGACTAGTGGGTGCATGACCAAAGAGGCGGTGGAGACCTGTCAGGACTTGTGTATTTCTGAGATTCTACTTCAAAGAGGGTTGTTATTTAACATAGCCTTTGGATAGAGTCCTGTAGAGGCCTGTCGGTCATGGAGGTTTGGTATTTATTGTGTGTGTGTGTGTGTGTGTGTGTTCAGCACTGGAGAAGTTACGCCTTCAGCATCTCTTAATCCTGGATTTTTTGTAAGCCTTTCTAGGGAGCCACTCCTCAAAATCAAAATGGCTGTAAAATGGACATAGAAGGCCAAACATGATTCCTTGAAAATGTATTGATTTACAACATTTGTCCCTCTGAAACAGTTTTAAAATTGTATTTAGATTAGGGGGTTTCTGCTATAGCTCCTATACTAAACAGCAACAACAGATTTATAAAAAAACAAATAAAAAGGAATGAAAAAACACTGTAAAGTGGAAACCACTGCCTAACTCCTTCTTCTTCTTCTTTGCAAATAACATTTGTCCTTCTGCATTCTGTCCAGAATGGGATCTGCTGGGGTGCAGATAGTCTGCGTGGCCATTGGGGTCCTGGGCCTGATTGGAACCATTATTTGCTGTGCTACCCCCAGATGGAAAGTCAGCTCCTTCATTGGCGACAACATCATAACTGCACAGGTATTAAAATGTTCAATCCAGTTGATTTGCAGGAGTAGATATCGTATAACCAGCTGCAATATTACGATGTTAACCCTCAAGTCTGAAACGGTTCAACATTTAAGGGACACTTAGCGAAGTGAGCACGAATGTGGTTTAAACGATACATTACAAAAGTATAGTTGTGGATTGAAGCAAAGAGCTCTTACATCATGTGCCAGGCTGGTACTCTTCTCTTAGCCTGGCTCTGCCTGACCAGAGCCATGAAAAGAACAGTTACGCCATCTCCATTCACTCCAATGGACCCTTTTTTTTCACAGCAATGGAGCCTCAAAATAGTTCCCGGAAGGTACCCTAAAAATTAAAAGCACCCTATACATTTTATTTTAAATGTAAATCAGTGCATTTATTGACTACTATTTGCCATAAAATTAAGTTATATATCTGTGTGTGTATATATATATATATATATATATATTCAAACTGCCCACCAAGCACTTCCGGGAACTATTTTACCATAGGTTTTGCCTCTCCATGAACCATGTAACCGTTGACAACTTTGAACTAAAGTTATTTCCATGGCTCTGCACCAGACTAAATCTCGCCCACATAAATGTCTTTAAGCTATGTTTAGGTTTAAATTAATGATCCTTTTAAAGGTACGATCCACCTGGGACGCATTACAACACTAGCGTGGTTCCACCCGACTATTGCTCTCAGCTCTCAGCTCAGATTTCAGTCTGGAAACCATGTTGGCTTTAGCGTTTGCACAGCCACACTGTTGGAGGCCCAATCAGGGTGGGTTAGTGGGATGACATTGAAGTCAAGCGTGTTTTGAAATGGCGGTAGAGCTAGATGAGGCAATCAAAACAGTTGTAGCAACGCCGATTGGTTCAGCGCTGTCCAATAGTTAACCTACCTGTGTGTGTGTGTGTGTGTGTGTGAGCAGAGCACCAACGAGGGCCTGTGGTCACAGTGCGTGGAGCAGAGCACGGGCCAGCAGCAGTGTAAGAACTACGATTCCCTGCTGGTGCTGCCGTCCGACCTGCAGGCGGCCCGCGCCATGCTCATCATCTCCTGCATGCTCAGCGGCCTCAGCCTGCTGGCGCTCTTCGCCGGCGCCGACTTCACCACCTGCGTAAAGAACGAGGACGCCAAGGCCAAGGTGAGCCTGGTGGCCGGCGTGGGCCTGGTGTTGGCTGGCCTGCTGCTTCTCATCCCCGTCAGCTGGTCGGCCAACAACATCATTAGCAACTTCAACAACCCGTCGGTGCCCGCCGCCCAGAAAAGGGAGATGGGCGCCTGCATCTTCATTGGCTGGGCCGCCGCGGTGCTGCTGCTGCTTGCCGGGGGCCTGCTGTTCTGCTTCAGCAGGCCCAAGGCCGGGGGCTCCCGGGGGGCCGCCAAGTACTACAGCAACAGCGCCTCCGCGCCCGCCGGGAAGAACTATGTGTAACGCTTGGAGGAGTGGATGGGGGTGAGGGATGGGGTCAGGTGTGGAAGGGGCAGAGGGTTTGTTTAGGTCAGGAGTGTGTGTTTAAGTATGCTAATGGAAAGGAGAAATGGTTGTTGTAAATACGTGCAAGCAATAAAAATGCCTGTTATTGGTGATTCCTAGGTTATGTATGTTATAGATACATGTCTATATTATTAGGTGCTGGGATTGACTACTGCTTTGTAATGGGGTTTTGTAATATGGAGATATTAGTTCAAGCTAAATGAACGCTCATGGTTGTGGTATTAAATCTAAAAATATGTTATTCTTAAAAAGAATAGCAGCTCATTTGCACTCAGGGAAGTCTTGTGTGTTAAATAACATTTTGAACTGTTTATAAGGTCCACATCTCATTTCAAAGTCATGTGATTTCCTTTTTTTTTTACATTAATTGGTTTCGGTAACCTTATTGCATTATTACTCCTAAAACTTTAAACATTAAATGTTAGTGCTTTGCATGTTTCATGTATAGTTTCTACATCACAAAACAAACAAGTGTATATTTTCTTACAAATATTGAAAAGTTTATTTCCAACTATGTGAAAGCATATATTAAAAAAACAAACATTTTTTTTATTGACCAGAAAAACCCAATAAACAAATTCAAGCTTCAAGAAAATTACAAAAACAAATCACAACCCTCTCGTCTTTGACTCCCTTTTGTGTGGCCACCATAATTTAAACCTACGAACATAGACATGTCCTTTCTCATGTTGCACTATTCACTCTTTACACTGTATCTGTGGCTAAAGCTGGTCTGTCCTAATGCTTGCTCTCCAGTTCACTGACACGCTTGGCCAGCCCCTCAACAGCGGCTTTGAGCTGCTTGACTTCATTCCGCAGGGACTGGATGTCCTGAGGGAGACGGAGAAAGAGTAGCCATGTTAGGCTCAGTGGCCACAAACAAAATGGAGGACTTCCCCTGACAGGAAAAAAACAATAAACAAAAGCAAACGTTCATCTGCTCACCGCGCTGCTCTCGGCGTGAGTTCCAGCGGATGCCACTGTGGTCTTCATAAGACTTTTGTGAACTTTGAACTCCCTGGTTTTAGTGGTTGCTACGAAGCCATCTTTCAAAGAGATGAAAATGGGCTGGCCATCTTTGCCACCGAACCACTCATCGGAAGTGACCGACGGCTCTGGACCGACGGTGTCGGGGTACAGGTCCTCTTGGAACAGGTCCGACTGAACACACAGATTAGAGTGAGGGCGAGGCAGTGACATAAAGCCTCATGCTGTCTGGAAACACACCTTCATAAATGGGACACGCCTCAGAATTAGCCTTGCTGTTGAAACCAAAGGTACAAAAACACGTGTTCACTTGCAACTCTTGCGGAGCTTGCCCCTGACCACTAGTGCTACCGAGACGCAATCTTCTTCCAACCCTCTTTCTCACACGCATGGGTGTGCACAGATATGTTTCACACATGCACAGTGAGTTTGGGGAAGAAATCAGGTGCTCCTTACGTTTTGAATTTGCTAAGGTCACGTGCGTAGACGTTGTTTACCTTACGTGGCACTGTCATGACAATGGGCTCACATTTCCTCTCATGGAGCTTATAGAATCTGCAAGAAAAACAACAACTAGGTTTGCATCGCAGACATGGCCCTCTACTGTAACAAGACAACAGGAGGGACACAGAACTGTTTTTTACAAACATAATAAATACATAAATACCTGGCAATTTCACATTTGCTGACCTCCAAGCCCCTTTTGGGCATATATCCCATGCCTTTCTGACTTTCCTTGCTGCTGTACATAGACAGGTAGTGGACATACGGTGCTTCATCTGTCACCTCAAAGTAACGGATGCTACTGTCCCCCTGTTATGCGGACGCACAAGTGAAGGTTTGTTAACCCCTAAATTGTACATCCCTTACCTCAATACAAACCCTCGTATTATCGGTCGCCGGCTGATAGTGGTTTGGCATTAAATCAGCAATGGACTTCAAAAAAAAACATACATTTGCTGTATCTAGAAAGCTGATCTGTAATCATATGTGTTTCTTCTGTTTCTTCAATAGTGATAATGGTTTATATTTTATTTTAAACTGAGATAGATAACTACAATAGAAAAGATAGTTCCCGGAAGTTAGCCTAAATACTAAACGTACCCTATAAATTCTATTATAAATGTAAATCAGTGCTTTATTGACTACAAATTACCAACAAATTAAGTTATATATCTGTATATATATATATATATATATATATATTCAAACTGCCCACCAAGCACTTCCTGAAACTATTTTGCCATAGGTTTTGCCTCTCAATGAACCATGTTGTTGACAATTTTGAACTTCCATTGGCGTAACTCTGTTCTTTCCATGGCTCTGGTTCATGGTATATTGTATATTGTTACAAATGTGTAACCGAGAGTGGAAGAGAGGAACACCGCAAAGGGAAGTTGTTTGTAAAGGTCTGACCTTGCCACAGAGGTAGACAATGCCAGTGTCAGGGTCGAAGAATGGCAGCAAAACACCACTGCTGGTATCAAGCTCCTGCAAGGTCAGTGGCTCTTCAAAGTGTTTCTGTCAAAAGCACAAACCTGCAAGTCAGTCTCAGAAAAGAATAAAGGAATACCCTACCTACTTCATAATGCTTGTACGCAGTATAAGTTTTGGATTTGTTTTTTAAACGTCTCTTATGATCAAATTGAAATAGTAAAGTATTGTCAGATGAAAGTCCAAAGTCCAACTGTTTAAAAAAAAAATAGAAAACAAGCAAACAATCATGACATATTGAAACAGTGACAATATTGTCTAATAAATGCTTGCATTTTGTTTAGCAAATTGTACTTTATTCTAAATTCTTGCAAACTATACTTTTTTGTATGCACTATAAATTATTGAATACGGTATATTGTTTGCATGCATTACAGTGTATTGTAAATGCTTGCATACTGTATATTTTGCAAACACTACAGTGTATTGTAAATGCTTGCATACTGTATATTGTTTGAAAGCATTATAGTGTATTGTAAATGCTTGCATACTGTACATTGTTTGCAAACACTACAGTGTATTGTAAATGCTTGCATACTATATATTGTTTGAAAGCATTATAGTGTACTGTAAATGCTTACATGCTGTATTGTATTGTAACTGCATGCATTATGATATTGTGCTCATTTGTAGCATTGGCCCTGTAGAACACAGTATCAGAAAGAGTCACTCACTGGGTCCCAGAGAGCCACCTGCCTCTCGCTCATGCGGCTGAAGCCTGTAGTGAGGATCTTTCCGTCGGACACAAACACTGCCCGCACAGGCCTGGAGCCCTCATGGGGCTTCTCCTTCTCCTGGAAACATCACGTTAAGCCAAGTCAAAACAAAGGAACACACAGACACAGTGTGGTATAGTAGGCTAATATAGTACAGTGTCAGTGCATTGCAGTACTGTGTCAGTACATTGCAATACAGTGGCAGTACATTACAGTACAGTCGAATAAGCTTGTGGTAAAGTATAGTATTAGTAAAGTAAAGTATTTTGTAGAATATTCTGTATTGTCCTGTATAGTAAAATCTAATATTATGCATGTACTGCATAGCATAATATAGTTTTGTATAATGCATGATAGTGTTACGCTTTGCGCAGGTGAGTGTGAACCCCCAGAGAACAGGCTTTAGACCATAGGATTTTATGTCAATATT
>JAODTR010005774.1:0-32289 GCA_025399935.1 Amblyopsis rosae
TTTGTAGTCGCTATTGGAACCTGGCACAGTGCGCGATGGCTGTAAACTGAATGGGGATTGTGAGGGGCGATGCGTTGATTCGACCAAAAGGTCATATTTGTTTTAATTTATGTTGGGATAAAGTTACTGTTGTGTGGAAATGGCATAGGGCACATGTTTAGCTATCTTAGCATACAGTGCATGTAATCTGCTTTTGTCTTTCTAGGGAGATATGGGCCCTGTGGGTGCCATTGGTCCTAAAGGCCCTCAGGTATTGATCACTATATTGTCTGGTGCTGCATCTGTGTGAACACATTGATCATATCGGGGCTCATATTAATTCATTATTTATTAATTAATTATTTATTTAAAAAATTATTAAATATTATTATTATTATTATTATGTGAATACAGGGGCCGCCTGGGCCAGAGGGAGAGATGGGGCCCCCGGGACTACGTGGACCCCAAGTAATCTAACCGTACCTGAAAACAATGCACATTCATATCATTGATGCAGTATAGCATACAGTAGCAACAGTGTTTTTGCTAATTGACACCGGTGTATCTATTGGCGTAGTGTAACTGAGGTCCAGAAGGTTTGACCATGTCAAGCCATGCTTTTCCCTCCCTGTTGTGGTTCCTTTACAGGGACACCGAGGAGATAGTGGTTTTCCTGGTCCAAAGGGAAGCCCTGTAAGTATGTTGGTCTAAACCTGACAATGAGGAGAACAAGTCGTGTGTGTTCTCCATGGTAACCTCCAGTGTCCTTGTCTTTTTGCACCTGTCAGGGGTCCACGGGTCCCATGGGGGTCAGAGGGGAACCTGGCTTTGAAGGGCCAATGGTGAGCCCTCACACACACACACACACACACTATAGTCAAAGATTTGATCATTATAGAAAGATGGAGCATTTGGATGAAATGGATGCTTTTCAATTAAGCAAAAATGGACCGCTTCTAGGGTGTGTTTCCCAAAAGCATCGTCGCTAACTACGTTAGCAACTTACATGGTTGGAACTACACAGTTGAGACGCAAGTGTTTCCCAAAACCATAGTCTAAAATATGGAGGAAACTATGTTGGTGACGTAGTACGATGCATTGTTAAACAATGCAGGTTTTTCCCAAAACCATAGTTCCAACGAACGTTTGTAACACTATCATTAAATTGTCGTTCGAACTACAGCTCTCAAGGTGCCGTTAGAAGCATAGTTCTTGGTGACTATGTTGATGGACGGCAGAAGATACAGACAAATAGGCTTATTAGAAAGGCATGGTCATCTAATCTTGCTGTAGGAGACCTAAACACACACGATATTGAGAGATATATCAATAGCGATCACACACGTATCCAATTGAGCCACTGCTTTCATGTTGGCCATATAGAGCAGCAGACCATAATTTAACAAAGATTGTGAGTTTTTACAAGATTCCCGCTGTAAAAGTCCAACCTAACACATCTGGAAACACTGTTTGAACTACGATGGTTGAAACCAATATAGTTGAAACCATTGTCGTACCAACAAAGTTTGGCACTTTTGGGAAACAGTTGTACATCGTTAGTTCAACGATTCATTGTACGATGTAAGTTCAATTCTAGCCTTTGCCGTTGTATGGGAAACGCACCACTAGTCTCTGAAGTGAGCATCTCTAAAGTGGGCGTGTCATCAACGGCATTTTGCTGTGGAGGCTGACGTAAGCAGCGCCCAGACAGCTAAATAGGTACTTGGGAATTAATGTAGTTTACTAAAAAGGCCCATTAACACCCCAGAGAGAAATTATGGGCAATATTATGGTGAAATCTGTGGACCTCCCCATTTACTTGCATGGAACGCGGGTCGTTCTGGTAAGCATAAAAGGTAAAAAGTCACCCATGTCCTGCCTTCCTTGTGTGCTGTGAGAAGTTCTGCCTTTTAACAGTGACCCCCTTGGACCTGCTGGAGCCTTCTCGCAGCCGTCTATTTAAGACACGCAGGTTACAGCAGGACAATGCGATCTGTTCACACCGATGTCTCAGAAAAAAAGGGCAAGACGAGACTAGTGTGTCGTAGTAGTAGTTATATTTCCTATATATATATATCCTATTATATGTAATTTACCCCTCAGTACCAAAACAACAAATTAAGCATTCAACCCTATTTCCAACCTGGCAGTTTATGACATTTAGTGAAAAAAGCTAAGAATGTATTTAACAAATTAACTAATAATGTATGATAACTTATTTGGGAGGGGGTTACTTAAATAATATGATAATATACCCTGATGGTTTCCAGGGGGTTCCAGGAATGCTAGGCCCAATCGGTTTTCCTGGCATAACGGTCAGTACTGATTATAAATATTTGCGTTCTGTACCGGCAACAACATTCTTTTATAGGACAATATTCTGACCCTTCTCTGACCTTTGAACTTTCCCCTTTCCACAGGGTAACAGAGGTCCAGACGGGGACATTGGGCAGCCAGGGTTTAAAGGAGACAAAGTAGGAACCTACTCCTCTTCGTTATACAGTATTTTAATATCAAAGGTGCAGTGCTTTAACACAGTGATTGAATGACTGGAAAACTGTGCTTCTCTCCTAATAAGGGTGTGCAAGGGGCCAGGGGTGTTGGAGGTCCGCAGGGAGAAAGGGGCCCTGTTGGATTCCCAGGTTTCACAGGGGCCAGAGGCCAACCTGGTGCCAGCGGCACTGAGGTAATAAAACAGGCCAGCAGCATAACACTCTGAAGCAATGCCTGCACTGAATCACTGCCCAGTGTAAAATGCATAGGATGCACACACATGCACGTGTGCACACGCGCACGCACGCACACACAATCACGCTTCTCATTTAATCAGGCCCTGGTTCTGTAGTCAGATGTGCCTGACTGAACTCCTAGCAGCACCAGTAATTAATATGCACACTGCATGTATAGGTATACAACCGTATATAGGTAACTACCTATGTGAACAGTAATATGCATATGTGTATGCAACCGCGTATAGGTGTGGGTGTTCTCCGGGTGTGTGAACAGTAATTAACATGCATAGGTGTATGTATGCAACCGGATATGTCTGTAAAACATTAACATCACTAACTATAATACATATAGGCCTACAGTGTGTGTGTGTTTGTATATATATATATATGTATTAAAATAAATAAATATAGTTTCTTTTGATTATCTAGGGGGGAAATGGAGAAAACGGTCCCCGAGGTAAACGGGGAGGCCAGGGTTCAAAGGTCAGTGACAAAACTGTAAACTGAACATCAGGTTGTGTCAAGTGAGCTCATATGTTTCTATATATTTACATACAGTACAGTATAATGACTAATATTACACTGCTGTCATCGCCAATGTCTGGACATCCTTGAAGGGGATCAGGGGACCAGATGGGCGCAATGGCAAGCCAGGTCTCAAAGGGAACAAGGTACCGGTGTATTTTTTTTTGTAGTACATGTAAACGAATTGGTATCTTCACAAATTAGTATTGTTATGGTGTGGTTGTGGTTATACCCACACTGTATCCTATCTGCTCTGGAATGATTTCTTTGTGCTCCCTTCATAAGTTTTCTCCCAAGTATTTTTTAACGATAATAATAGAATATTAGTTAAATAATAGTGTGCTGTTTGTTTAACATGTCAAATGTGGATGTGTGTAGCCCTTTGGGACATACTAGCTTGACTTAAATAACATAATAACATAAATGATTATCACCTTGTCTCATACCTGCGGAAATATTCTCGTTTTTATTATTATTGCTATGTAGTTTTTTATGGTTTTGTTGACATTAATTGATATTGAATAAGGCATAAAGGCTATAGAAAAAACAAACCTTCCATAGTACCCACAGTGCCAACAATACTTAATAATAATAATAATGATCTGCCACATACTGGCGTGGACTGTGTTTGTAATTGATGCATTTAAAGGTTTAGTCTGTGATTGTAAGATAATTGTAAGCTAATACACTTTTTATCATATTCAACAAATATCTCCTGGCATTCCGCTTGCTTACCATTCTCAGTGCGTGCTTGTGAGGAAGATCTACAACCTGCCTCACGTTACTTAGTGATATATAGCCATACACTGTTAGTTTCATTCTATGCATTTGTTAAATTATTCTGTGTGTTTGAATGTTCCTTGGATCCAGTAGGCATTTAATGCATGGGTGTACTTTCTGATCACTGATTAGCTCTCCATTTCTGAGGTGCACTCTGATTGGCCAGCGTGTGTTGGCTCCTGGAGCGTACCAAGTGAAATTAAGGAAGGGGGTGTAGTAGGATGTTTGGCTTATGTATTGTGGCTAAACGGTAATTATGACTGAATGATGCATTATGTTTTAGGCAATTGTGTGTGTGTGTGTGTGTGTGTGTGTGTGTGTGGGTAGAATGGATATGAATGAACATGCCTTTCTGAAATATGTATTTATGAACCCTCCCATGCAGTTCAGCTTGGTCTCATCTGAGTACTATTTAAGTTCAGGTGTGTTAGCTGGGAAGGGGGTGTCTGTTTGTGCTGTGACTGAAGATGGCCTTGCTACATTAAAGAGCTGTTTTATGTATATACTGTGGTCTGTGTGTGATCTACTCCACCTACTCGGAACCGCATCGGTCATCCCTACAGTGGGTTTGTCTGTCTACCCTACAGTGCTGAAAACATAACACTGTACTTCTATACAGCCCTGGCTCCATAAATAGGAACACAAACAAAGCGCCGAACACTGCTCACAACAACAATGCTCTATGCTTTGTAATGCATTTCAATGTGTGGGGCGAAGGTCCTGAGGGAGTTTGTTGTGATTTTAGCTCGAAGATGGCAAGTGCTCTTGAGAAATGACCTGCCTTTTATGAAGGTGTGTTCTTTTACCTTCCCAGGGGCGCCCTGGACAAAGAGGACACACAGGCCAATCTGGCCCCATGGTAGGCACCTCCTCAAACATCTGCTGCAAAATAGCCAGTACTAGTCTCAGCCGCTTCCATCCATTAACACTACGTCACATAAGAACTCTGAACGTCTGATACATAGACCCCGTGTAAGCTCGACACAAGGCTCTCTGAATACTGCCCATTTCCATTGGCTATTAGCATTGTCGCTCAAGTATGTATTGCTAGTTTTAATACATCCATGCTTTATATACTAATTTAAAATGAAACATTCACTAAGCAGCCTACACATTTTACAGATGTACAAGACCTGTAAGCAGCCAGAGTCCCGTCGTTTAGTTTTCCAACAAATTCCTCACTGTACGTTTTACGTCTGACTCGGTCATTGAGTTACATAGTCGTACATGTCAACAACGTTTTGTCATAGGCGGGTACTGACGCAGTTAGCCAGCACGGTGTGCCAGACTTTACGCATGTAAAGGTTGGCTCTGCGAGGCTATTGGAACAGCAACGCTAAAGTATGAAGCCAGGCATTAGCCTTGATTTCAGCCTTAAGAAGGACTTTTAAGGTGCAGCCATTGCCAGTCGACGCCCTAATGCCAAGTATCTATCCCAGTGATTTGACAGAGCTGTATTTCAACAGTGGCAGGCCTGTGATGTATCTCCAGGACAAAAGCAATACAGTAGTGGTTTTCAAGAACGCCACGGCGTCACTTGCTAGCATACAGACACTTGTGTTTTTATTCGGCTGCATTAGTCTATCTAATGGAACTGGGGGAAGGAGTGGTGGGAGGGGAAGGGGGGGTGGGTCAGCTTGGCAGATTCTCTAGACAAAGGAAATATTGGACAGAATCCCTGAAAGTACATCATTCACTCTGGTTCCTATTTGAGCTACAGTATTAGCAGGGACAATGTTCATAATGATGAATGCAAAGAAAGCTATATTGAATGAGCTGCGTGCGCGTGTGTTTGTGTGTGCGCGTGTGTGCGTGTGCACGTGTGTGTGTGCGCATGTGTTTGATGCAGGGTCTGCTGGGGCCACCAGGGACAGAGGGAACAGAAGGAAAGCCTGGTACACAGGTTCCCATTCTATATCCTATTTCAATCCCACATCACACCTCTACTCCATACTGTACATTAGAATAGTGCATCGTGTGTTTACACCTACATGTGAAGAACTACAGTTGTTGGATGACATTACTGTAATTTATGTAGTTATTTTTTGTAAAGCCACCTGTTAATGTCATGTCAAAAACCTTTAGTCACATTGAGAAAGGGAAGGTTGCAAGTTAAAGTGCTTTAACTTGTTAGAAAAAATAATAACATTTAACAGTAGTAAAGTAGAGTATAAACAGTAGTTTTCTTTCAAATGTATAGGCACAGGGTTTTCCAAAACAGAGCTTCTCAGATTATTGAGAAATAGGAGCTAAAACAAATGTTTCCACACATCTAGTAGTTAGATATTGTATTTATCGCAGCAGTTTACAGCACTTTCTCTGATTAATGTCATTTTGGAACTCACACACTCATACATTGTGCCTCCTGTCTTGGTACAACAGTTTCTGGGATATTAATCGTAAGGAGATGGAGGATGGGTACAATGCTATAGTATTTAATATCCTTTTAAATGGGTGTAAACAGATGCTTTCATTTTTACCCTCCTTTAACTGGTCAATTTTACAGATTTATCTGAAACCTGAAATTTTACGTAACATTTTAAGGTCTTTCCTCTCTTTCAGGGACCCACTGGTGCATTTGGTAATTCTGGCAGTACTGGGCCCATGGTAAGGCTGCGATATTCAATCTCTTTGACCTCAGCATGTATAGTATGTGATGATGTCACCCCTCTAACTTGGCCTTTTGGTCAAATGAAATAAAACCCCTCATTACACATTTTATGAGAACGTTGCAACCTATATGATGGGATAGTATAAAGTTCATGACCGGGAAATCACAACAAAATTCTGCGCAGGACCGCCCAAAAACATTAGAAAGGACAGGATTGAACTTGCTACTAGCTAAGGTATCAGGTGTGTGGACTGACTCATAAACAGCATTGTTGAATGGTTCAGCAGCATGTTCAGCAGAGTAGGATTTATATGTGCCTTTATACTAATGCACGTTAATGCATGACTCACACGCACACGCACGCACACAGACATTTTAAATGTGGTAATGGTTAGGAGTTATTGGAATTTAATTCTGTTTGCTCCTGGGCTTTATGACCAATCATCTGACTTGTGTTGCAAATGAACAGAAAAACAAACGATAGCAGGGCTCACTGTATCTGGCAACAGCTGTAGCAGTCTATAGGCGTCTTTTTGCCCACACCCATGCCAATAAGGGACCCCATAGCTTGAGGCGTTTGTGGCACGGTGGTGCACTCATGTGCAGTGCTGTACATACGTTAGCGTGGCCATCTGTTGCTTATTATAATGAACATCTGGCTAGAGATCACGCTGTTTAATCAGCATGTTGACACCACACCTGTCTAGCACATGAAGAGATATACCTTGGGAGTGTTGCATTTCCAGTATATTTTTGTTCCGAACAATATTGTTTACATGTTACGTAGGTGAATGGCTATTTTACATACTAAAAGTAAATATACAAAAACATGTTAGTTTTTAGCAATACATTTGTTTGCCATTAATTTTAACTTAAATTATAGCGACATTCTCCACCATTAAATTTGCTGTCTAGACTAATTTACATTTCCATCCAGTTAAGTGCCAGGAGACCAATTACATTTTGTAATTTCAATTTCATTTAATCCACTTGTTTAGACTGAGTAATGTGTTTTTTCTTATTACATTTTTTTTATTGCTTTACAGCAGGGGTGCCCAATCCTGGTTCTGGAGAGCTACCGCCCTGCATGTTTTGGATGTCTCCCCTGCTCCAACACACCTGATTCTAATGAATAGCTCGTTATCAGTCTCTGCAGAAGCCCATTGATTTGAGTTAGGTGTGTTGGAGCAGGGAGACATCTAAAACAAGATGGATAGGGGCCCTCCAGGACCGGAGTTGGGCACCCCTGCTTTACAGTAATACACCTAATTTTCATTTATGTCCCAGTTACTTTTGTTAATATATTTGTGATGGCTTTCTCTGTCACAACATTATCTTATATCCTCTCTTATCCACTCATTTATTAACTGGGATGTTTTTTGTTTTTATTATAATAATGTCTTTTAATAATGATTTTCCAGGGTTTCCATGGTATTACTGGAGAAAGAGGCCTTGAGGGACTATCGGGTTATATGGTAGTATTAATATTTATCGTCTAATGTCAGTTGCCCATGTTCAATTATATATTTATTAATTTAGCTAATGCTACCATAAAGTTAATTCCAAAGGAATAGTCATAGTAGGCCTTAGTACAGAGTCTTCTGCATTGCCATGACGAGCAAGTGGATCTTTGTGTGAAAGGGTTCCCCCGGACCAGCTGGGCCTCCAGGAATACCAGGTCTACCAGGGGAGAGTGTAAGTTAAGTTGCATGGACACAGATCTACAACCGCTACTTCAGATCCAAACTGTAAACTGCTACATCATAGTATGCACTGTATGTTTATAAAGCAGTGTCATCCTTTAACCCAGAGCCATGGAAAGAACAGAGTTACGCCAACAGAAGTTAGACATTTTCAACTGTCACATGGTTCATGGAGAGGCAAAACATATTGCAAAATAGTTCCCAGAAGTGCTTTTTGGGCAATAAGAATTTATATATACACAAATATATATTTGGGCGTCTCTCTTAGAGATAGGGTGAGAAGCTCGGTCATCCGTGAGGAACTCAGAGTAGAGCTGCTGCTCATTTGCGTCGAAAGTGGTACAGGCATCTAGTAAGGATGTCCCCTGGGCACCTCCCTAGGGAGGTGTTCCAGGCACGTCCAGCTGGAAAGAGGCCTCGGGGAAGACCCAGGACCAGGTGGAGACATTATATCTCCACACTGGCCTGGTAACGCCTCGGGATCCCCCAGTCAGAGCTTGCTAATGTGGCTCGGGAAAGAGAAGTTTGTTGGAGCTGCTGCCCCCGCGACCCGACCATGGATAAGCCGATGAAGATGGATGGATGGATATATATAACTTTATTTTTTGGTAATTAGTAGTCTATAAATGCACCGATTTACATTTAAAATCAAATTTATAGGTAACTTTTAGTATTTAGGCTAACTTCCGGGAACTATTTTGAGACTCCATTGCTGTGAAAAAACGGTCCATTGGAGTGAACGGAAATGACGCGACTATCTCTCTACATGCCTCTGCTTCAAACTAGGCAACAGGAAACGTCCTCTTTCATATGCGGCCTTGTGTTGCACCATGTGTAAGTGTGATCTCTCTGTGTTGCTCCTGAAGGGTTTCACAGGGAAGCCAGGCATGGAGGGACCACAGGGCCCAGTAGGCATGTATGTAAGTGATGCTTCAACAGGGCATACGGGGCAAGGGTTGTGTATCCGTCCATGTACGAGACAGTAGAAGGTGCACTTGTGCCCACAATTCAACATGGTGGTTAAACCCAGCATTATAAAACGGTTGTTGTTTTGGATGTGAGACTCCCAGAGCACATACAGTACGTTCCTCTATAGCTCTCCCGCTACCAGTGCACGTTGAACAGAATCAGCATGGTTATTTCCCCCAATTCACTTCTTACATGACACCTGCATCGTGTAATTCATTATAATGTGTAGTATTCTAAGTATTCCAGGTAAGTTCGCTGCTTTAGGGTGATTTGTATATTCGCATAGACGTCCTGGTCAAATTCAAGACTCTTTTGATAAGACCACCTTATTGTGATGCCTGTCAGTACCTGACATTGATGATGATGGGATAAATGTTTCAACATGTGCCCTCAGGGTTGTCCTGGCAACGTGGGCATGCGTGGCACCAATGGCCACCAAGGAGAGAGGGTGAGTCCTGACTTATCTGTCCTATGTGTTAATTTGCATTTAACACGTGCGGCATTCGGCAGATGCTTTTCTCCAAAGTGACTTCCATGTAGCACGTTTGTCATTAGCTGGACAGGTTATGCACCAGCAGTTGTAAGCAACTAATTTTATGTCAGAATAGTCACTGCATTTTGTCATCGTGTCTACTACCACATCAATATATAATTAAATCACCCAACAAAGTTCCTAGTAACCTGAATAATAAAGTGCCTAATACTTAAGTGCTAAGTGCATAAGAGCAGAATAGGATTATATATACTGTATATACACTATCTATATTTATTTTTATTTTAGGGTACAGAGAAAAAGAAACATTTGAGTAAGAAGCTTGAGTTAGCATTGAGTGCTAGGAGGTGGAGAGGTCGCTAGTCGAAGAGGTGAATCGTGATTGTGTATAACCATGGTCCCGAACAATGTGTGAATGGCCATGGCTTGCCTTGAACGCATCGAAGTAGTGCTGCTACTGAAGGCCTACAAAACTTGTTAAGCGGACCTGGTCGTGACTAGTGCAAGGACACATCCTCAGACCTGAGTACGATCAGATCTAAACCTCGCAACCCTAGTTACTTTATTTGACGGACCACTCATAATCTCAAAACATTTCTACAATGTGTTAGCTTTTATTTTCTGCACAATGTGATACATTTCATTCAATGTATAATTGCAAATTCTTGCTATCCTATCAACAACTATTACATCTATTGCATAGCTGTCCTGGAAAGGTGGATTCCTCCCCCTTCCCAAGGTTTCTTCCCTTGTGATTAAGTGATTAAGGGCTATATAAATAAACTTGACATGCTTGGGTGATGCGGACACTTACATCAGGTAAGGTTAAGGGGGTGTTTGTTTCCATGTGAAATGTAGGTTGTAAAGCCCTTTGAGACTGCAATGTGACCTCTTTATTTCACAGACACATAATATTGTTTACTCTCTGTGAAATACTAAAGGTATAGCTAATACAAGCTAATTGCAAGCTAATAGATTTTTTGACAAATTCACCAAATATCTCCTCACTAACTTATTGTTCTCTGTGCATGCTGAAAAAAACATATTCCTGTACTTCTACACAGCTGTAAATAGGAATATAAACTAAGTGACGTACACCGCTCACAACAGCAATGCCGCTTGGCTTCGCGTTTCAATGTGTGGGGCGCAGCTTCTGAAGGCGATTATATTGCTTTGATCTCGAAGTTAACAAACGTTATAGAGAATGACTAACCCTGCCTTTGACAGGCATGGTACCATCAGGTGTGGGGCACAATTAATACATTTTCATGTCAGTGAGGTTTTTTAATGCTCATTTGAACAATGTTTGACTCTGCTTAAGATCATTAATGTTAGGTACACCTGCAGTATTAGAAATTCAACACTTTTGCTGGTATTTAAGCGAAATAAATATAACTTATTTTGAGGTTTGAATGATATGTTAATGTGTGTTGTTGTATGTATGTCAAATGTATAACTGAGTTATGAGGTCGTACTGCTGTGATTATGCTAAAAGAATGCTTCTGCTAAATGGTGTAAATGCAAACATATATGACAATGGTGTGGTGTATTACATTAGGTTAAAATGTGTAATACTTTCTCCTCCACATTCCACATTAGGGGGAGTCGGGTATGAGGGGTCCAACTGGGCCTATTGGGAAGACTGGACGTCCAGTAAGCGACTACAATCCATTGATTATTATGGATTATTATTACATGCATGTTCAGTTTATATAGTGACCAGATAACCTTTCCCATGAAAAGTATCTATCTGTCTAGCTGTCTGTCTGTCTGTCTGTGTGAGACCAACATGTTCAGGCCTGTCTGTATTTTTCAGGGTGCTCCTGGTCTGCCTGGAGAGAGAGACCCCCCAGGCGGCCAGGTTAGATCACATGATCCTTATTAGCCAATGGTTGCGTGTTGACGCACACTTAGCAGTAGTTTGTCAGCCAACCAGCATTCGATTGTCTTGACAGGGTAGTCTGGGAGACCAGGGACCCAATGGGATACCAGGACCACCGGTGAGTTACTGAGACACTGCTGGCACGTGGGGTGGGTGCATAGGGGGTCTGTGAACCACACACACACGCATGCAGACACGCACGCGCACATACACACACACACGCAAATACAGATTATAAAATGTGTTGAATAAATGGAAACATTTCTTGAAAGTGTCTACCAGCACTGTTTGTTTACTGGATGTGTTGCTGGCCTATGTTTTTTATGCCTTTGTTTGTGTGTGTGTGTGTGTGTGTGTGTGTGTGTGTGCATGGAATACCAGGGTAGCCCAGGACCCCCGGGCCCCGATGGAGAATCAGGAAAACCAGGCCCCAGGGGAAGCCAAGGGTCTCTGGGGCCACACGGCCCAGAGGGGCCCGCAGGAACCCCAGTGAGTGGAACACTTGTAACGTAACAGCTGTCGTATCCATGGTGACACACTGTAGACAGACCATAATAAGACTATATGTACTAGAGACTATTCTACTAGTACTAGAAACAGTGTTTACATATTGCAACATAAACACACCTGGGCTGTCACAAAATGCACAGTAGCATTGTGCTTTAAATAACTGCACACACTAGTGACCTAACAACACAACTAATTAGCATTGGGTTAGCATTAGCTTATTGTTGGGATAATAACACATTGTTACCTACACTCTAATGGAGTTGCCGCCACTTCAGGTAAAGTTAACGAAGTTAAACTCCATTAAATCTATGAAACATACATGTTCTGGCACGCTATTATCATGTGCATTATTATGCCAAACTGTTCTGTAACCTAATATCAAGGTGAAATACTGTGTCCTGAGGCCTAGAGCATAGTTCTAGTGTAGTTACAGCACACAGCAGGTACTTCTCCTTGACTGCTTTTTGACTGTACTATAATGTCATGTCCTGTTCACCAAGGGCACACAGGGGGCTGACGGTTCAGCAGGAGGTGCAGGGGATAAAGGACACAAGGTATGTGCTGCGATTGATCGTATAATATGATACTTTTGTAATTACATCTGGATCGAGGAAGAAGTGAAATGAGTCTGTCATAGTTCAATGATGAATAATGGAGAATGAACTGCATTTATATAGCGCTTTCCAAACTTCCGGCCACTCGAAGCGCTGCATGGTATAGCCTCACATTCACACAATCACACACACTCGTCAGCCATGCAAGGTGACACCTGACCAGCGGGAGCAGTTATGATTAGGTCTTATTCAGGAACACGTGCGTGTAGCGTACGTGAGGAGTTAGCGAGGTTTGAACCCTGCTTTACCCACTGCGCCACTGCCAAAAAATGGTAGGGAGCTTTAGATGCACACTGTATTTTACCGGGATGTTGTCTGTAAATTAATGCTCAAGGTGAGCTTTGGGCTGATACAGTCATATCACAATCATCTGCACATGATGCCACAGATGCATTTGACCTGAATCATATGACTGTCAACGTGTTGTAAGGTGTATATGGGCACATATTATCAGTTATCAAATAAGGCAACGATACAGTATACTTTTCATAGAATTAAAAGGCAAACTTTTAAGAACACTCCTTATCAGAGAACCCTCCACTGTAGTGTGGGACCTTGGACGAGCCTTACCCGGGCCGAGACCAATGTTTTGCGGGCCTCAGCATATACATTATATGTCCAGAAGCAAATTTACAGAGCGTACATGTCAGTAGTGGATGAAGAATTCAGTTTAAGAACAATGAGATCATACGCTGTGTGTTGGTACGGCTGTTACAAATGTGTTACGATGAAACAGGGAGTTCTGGGAATAGTTGGTGACCATGGTCCTGTGGGGCAAGACGGACAGCAGGTTGGTGTAGTTTTATATAATATAATGTACTATACTATATGTATGTATGTATGTATGTATTAAATATAACTGATTTCTTCTTCTTATGAGGTGTTGGTTTTATGAAACTTTAATGTGTTACTGAATTTACTACAAATTACTTGTGTTTGACTTATTTGCTTGATAAAAAAAAAAAAAGGTTTGATTGCTTTTTCTGATGGTCATTTTGAACGTGATGTCTCTCCAGGGTCTACCTGGCCTGACAGGAAACGAGGGACCCCCTGGACGGAAAGGGGACCAGGTCTGTGGCACACAGAGAAAACTTGTTTAGCATGGTTTAGCTGTTACCTGACGCTGTGTCTGTCTACACATTACAACCAAGCATTAGGGCTGCTGTATATGCAGGGTTGGGTAGGTTACTTTTCTAATGTAATCCATTACAATTACTAGTTACCAGACTAAAATTATAATCAGTAACGTAATATTTGGATTACCAAAATTTTGTAACATCATATGATTACTTTCCATTACTTTTAGATTACTTCACGCAAAATGGCATTTGAAATGCCATCCAAAGCAATTTACTGCGTTGGCACACCAAATATATATATTTTTGTGACCGTTTATGTTCCGCAAGGGATCATATTAAGGTAGGACTTTATTTCAATTATTGATTGACGTTAATGAAAGGTTAATAAGAGAACATGCAATTTGTTTATGCATTATTCATCTGTAAACTTCCCTTATACATTTGAAAGTAGTCCTAGAAGTAATCATCACATTTTTTTTTTTTATACCGGTAATCTGATTCCACTATTTTAGTTGGTAACTGTAATGGATTACAATTACTGTTTTTTCATAATAAGATTACAAGTAACACATTACATGTAATCAGTTACTTCCCAACCATGTGTATATGACACTTTCACAGTATTGTTTGAAAAGCTTGCAGTCACAAAGCAGATCAACGCTGTATGTGGTAGCATACAGAAAGCAAATGACCAATATGTTTTGTGTAACTGTAAAGAAACTGACTGAATCGTGCATAAATAATGTCTGCACATGCCTGCGTGTGATGCTCGATTACATGTGCATCGTTACACGGTTTGTGTTAAAGGGAGACTCAGGGTCTTGTGGGACAGTCGGTCCTCCGGGGCTGGCAGGAGACAAAGGACCTGAGGGACCCAAGGGCTTTCAGGGCCCCGCCGGACCAATTGGAAAAGAGGTAGGTTTTGGGTAGTCTCAGCCTCCTCAATCTTTAGACACTGTACAAAAACACTGTACAAAGCCGGCATATTAGACGCATGCCTATTGTTAGACACCGCAATAACCACGTCTCCTCCATTCCTCCCTGCCTCGCTAAGAAAACTACATCCAACTGCAGCCCCGTGGGGTCAGCCACCCCACACGAGTCCTTGCTGTTGGTTGAGGCTGCGAAATCAGCAGTCAAAGTTCAGCTGTGTTGAACTCTAGCTGGTGGAAATTAGATTTTGCCGCGCCACAGGAAGCAAAGGTTTTATTCGCTCCTTCGCTCACATGGAATAGAAGTGAATGGGAGGCGAATATCGGCAGCTGTAAAATTTCGTGCATGTGTGACCATACCCTAATTCCGGTGTGACGGTAGTGCAGTGCTTCATTTCAGTTTGTCTTTTTATTTTTATTTAAGCAATACTCAAAGCTGTTTTATAAGACCTGCAAATAGCCAGAGTCGTGTCGTTAAGTTTACCAACAAATTCCTCTTGGTCATTGATTTATGTAGTTGGTCGTCGTGCCTGTCAATCAATATACCTCTCCTGTCAAGAAGGCGGGTCTTGACGCAAATAACCAGAGCTCTGTCTCAGACTTTACGCAAGTAAAGGTTGGCTCTGCGAGCCTAGGTTTCAGGTAGTTTACAAGGTGATAGTGCTGAGCAAAAACAGGTCCACATAAACTTCAATAATTCACTCTGTGGGGTGATGATGGAGAATGTTGGTGGAGATTATGCTGAATGTAGTTATTTTCAGATTTTGTTTTAATAAAGATAATTTAACGAGTGTAGTGCACAATGCGGCAGTGACCATGGTAAAGCTATACAGAGCTTATGCTGCAAGTCTTGCTTTGCATATATATATGTAAATGTACGCTATATGCTATAGCGTACATTTACACCTTAGGTCACTCAGTGCAAGTGTTATTGGCCACTCAGACACTACACTGGTGCAGCAAATGTCCTTGCTCAAGGTCATTTTAATGGTAAATGGACAGCGTTTTATCTAGCACTTTTCTAAGCTGCCAGTCGCTTAAAGTGCTGTTCATTATTGCCTCACAAATGGTGGTTAAAGTTTAGGTGGGCTACGCGCATTAGCAAACAAGGAATAGGTCTACCGATGGTTATTTATAGTTTCTCCTAAGCATTCTGGTAAGTCATGTTACACTAAAAATACTAGAATGCCCTTCCTGCATTAGGTCTGTATATGCAGCTACAGTATGCTACAGTACTACACGACACTCTTGAAAAATAGATTTTAAACTCAATGTGCCTTCCTATTTAAATAAAGGTTTAATAAAACAATAAAAAAACTATGTGTGTATACCATGGTCTGCCATGGTATTTGTGCTCTGTATTTTGGTAATGCAATAGTAATGGTTATGCAAAAATACACTTTTAAAAGTAATTGTATAACATGCTTTTCTCCTCAAGGGTGATCAAGGTCAACCTGGTAATGATGGTGATGCTGGACCCAAAGGAGAGAAGGTAAATGCTTTATTAATCATGCAAGCAGCGCATGTAATTAAGATTGTTTACATGCGGTTTTGAATTTTGTAATAATTGATAGAAATTAATTTCTGCTCTGAGCGGTTGAGGCCTTGTTGAAGGGGGTGACCTGTACATTTATGGCAGGGTGCGGTGGGCCCTCTGGGCCTCTCTGGCAGAGAGGGTCCCTGGGGGTCCCTGGGGGACAATGGTGAAAGGGGCCCTAGAGGAGAAAAGGGGTACATCGGACTACTGGTGGGTAGTCTTCCAACCAAAACCACTCTTGCATTATTTTATCACCCACTGTCGCTTTTGTAAGGATAACTAACATTAGTTATCATGCGCCGTTTTTTCCCCCCCGGCACAGGCTGAGCCAGGTCTGATGGGACGAGTGGGACCTGCAGGATTGAGAGGGTTAGAGGTGAGTCCCGCATCAATCGCATCCACCCAGCGTGTCTTTATGATGGAGCTTTAAAGATTGTGTAAAGCAGATACAGAGAAATACTTTACATATGTTAGAAATCCATTCCTTTAAACATGTGAGAACACTGTTAACTATGTAGTATTGTATTGTAGTTAGTCTGTTAAATTCAGGATTTTTTGGGAGGGCCAGAAACGAAGGACTAGGACGAGGAGTATTTATCCTGCTCCAATGCAAGTTATTAGCCTACTAAATTTACTGTCCTTCAACAGTCTACAAATCCATAGCTAAATCACCTACTGTTCTTTAACTGCATACAGTGTGATAGCTATGTCTTCATTGCAGAAATAAGCACACAATGTGGTTCAGAGTCAATGTGCATTATTTGAAAGCTACTGTTTTAGTAGCCTAGCCTACCTGCTAACACCCGGCTGCCAAATCTAGTCGGCATTCTCATGTTCAAATGAGCATCCAAATAATGTATTTATGTAGTACAATCCTCTTTCCAAAAGAAAATAAAAACCACATATCTAAAGGAAAAAATCAAATTCAACAAGCTGTAGGATAGATTTACTTGACAATAACAGCAGCTCATGCATCTGTACGTATCATGCCAAAAAGTGGTCTAGCTGTTAAAAACTGATTTCTGCCCACGAGAGCGCACACAGGCTTATAACTAATCTAATCCCTTTTACCAGTATGCATCTATTTAAAGTGAAAATAACTCATAAAATGTACTTCTACATTTTCCAATCAATGTTTGGCTGAGGATACATTTTTGGCACAACACAGCGAGATGGATTTTACCGTAGAACATGCGATGGGTGTGGTTACAGCGCCTTCTGCTGACACCCCCAGTGCTTGAGAACAGATAATGCTGGCTATATTTTCACACTTTTGAAACATCATTTTATATACTTGCCGACTCTTTTATTAATCCAAATTTGGCTGGGTGGTTAATATGACGTTTTTCTGTGGTGTGACCAACTCAAAACACAATCTTTAACATTAACCCTCTTTCCTTAGAGTGAAGCCCATTTGATCCAGCTGACAAATAAGCTTACCTATTGGGCACATCTGAGGTCAGAGTGCACATTCACCCCTTTAAGTGAGCATGGTTGTGTTTTGTCTTAGGGAATCCCGGGACCCAGGGGGTCTCCAGGGTTGGATGGAGCCCAGGGACACAAGGTGATGTTCATATATATATATATATATATATATATATATATTCTCTAGTTTTTTTGTCTTACTGTAATATTATCTTAACTTACAATGTAATTGTCATGGTTTGTCTATATGTTTCTATATCACAATGGTTCTGTCTACAGATTAATAATATGTTTTTATTTTCTTAGGGAGGCTCTGGGTTTACTGGGATAATAGGACCTACAGGTCTGGGAGGCCCTGCGGTAAAGTTATTTAAAAAGAGTGTTGGATATTCAAATCAATTATTAAATCTATTGCACACTTGTCTATGAAGGCCTGGTAGTAATTGCGTTGCCCATGTCTTGTACTCAGGGAGTTGCTGGGCTACCTGGTGTCAGGGGGGATGCAGGGAAGCTTGGACCACCGGTAATTGTCTCCCTTTGTATAACACTCACTGTGTAAGACCTGTGTCCACCAAAAAGTGTATATTTTCTAGACAAATCCTATGAGGTTCAGCAGGCCCTTATGGTACTGGGCTGTAATATGAACAAAGCTAGTCAGGAACTAAATATATGTTTATATTACCCATTATTGCATCTGAATGAGTCAGCATGTGATAATGATGTTTTGAAAGCCTCTTTTGCCTGCATTATCGCCATCTTCCCATCGAACATCGCTTGTTGAATGTGTTGATACAGTAGGACATAGAAATATTACAGTTTTGACCTATTAGACAGTTATCTTATGTTCTCTAGCAGTGCTGTAGCAATAATGTTTCACGCTCCATTTTCCATCTCCAGTTTTTAATATCACATTTTTGTTGATAGTTTTAAATGTTACTGGAGAAATATAACGCATTTGCCTGTTTTGATCTCAGTAATACTATTTTGATATGTTTTGATATAATCCTAATTTAAATATATATTATAATATTTGGAGGGGGAAAAAAGATAATCAAATATAAATTATTGCATTTGGGATTTTCTTAAATTGAAGGAAAATCTCATCAGCTGCATGGCACACTAAATTATTTACTGTAATACGGGACATGGTTGGTGTAATTGCATGCAATATACGGCATGTAATACCGCCTATGTCCAACAGGGCCCAGTAGGCCATCGAGGCCCACAAGGAGATGAGGGTGCTAAAGGAGAACCAGGCCCAGAGGGAGGGAAAGGAGAGCCAGGACCCACAGGCCCAGCAGGAGAACAGGTCAGAGGCCCTACAGTGCTTACTGTATGATAATGAAAACACACTTCATGCAATTACCTGTGGTCTGTTGTCAACAACAACAAATGCATATCTAGGGCGAGGATGGCCTGCCAGGTATCCATGGCCCCCCCGCACTTCCTGGACTAGAGGTACACCCCCAGTCAAACCCTATCACAATACACATACTGTAAACACAAGCTGTAAAACCCTATCACAATACACTCACTGTGATACACTTACTGTAAAACCCTATCACAATACACATACTGTATTACACATACTGTAAATCCCTATCGCAATACACTTACTGTAAAACACATACTGTCAAACAACCATAAATGACGACTATTTACAATATTATGCCTTGTGTATGTATTCTTCCTCACCAGGGCCCTTCCGGTGAGACTGGAGTCCCAGGGCCCCATGGACCCACGGGGGTTATAGTGAGTATCCGTCAGTTATGCGTGAGGGGGGGGGGATGATGAAACCATAATGTGTAAATTAACAACAGCCAACACAGCTACGTCTGATTTGTGGCGTTGCTTCCGAATGCCGTTTAATCTGTTAAACTAGAAGATGTATGGTAGCGGTTTTGTTATGTGTAAATAAGGTCTATTGTCCAAGCAGCAAAACACCTGTTTCTATTTATTCCGTTGCAGGGTGTGAGGGGAATCCCAGGACCTGAGGGCAAACAGGGCATTAAAGGGGTCAAGGTGACATAATGTAGTTCAAGACATGAAATCTTACAGTTGCCTTATCTTAAAATAAGTGACATATGTAACTGTAAATATTTTTCAGGTGGAAATAAATGGTGAATGAATATAATTGTATTGGCAATGTGTTTAGGTTACATAGTCAGTATGCTGGAAAGGGTCTACTTCAAGAACAAGCGTCAATTGTCTATGCAAAAAATATAAAGCACCTGACTTCCTTCAAAACAACGGCACTTGGTTGAAGACTGAACTGAACACAATGCCCTACACACACAAAGTGATCATCATCTATTTCTGCGTATTCTGAATGACCCTCTACTGAAGAGCAGCATCTTCGGGGCATGCTTTACATGGCTATGCTCCCTCACACAGGGAGAAGATGGTGTGGGCGGGCCCACGGGGAGGGCAGGCATGTCCGGCAGGAGGGTAAGAGCTCTTTGAACATTGAATCAATAATAGCACGGTTTGCAGTACGAGTGCTGCAGCCGAGTGAATGTAGTTTAGTAATTAGTCAGACATTTTAGAGACTCAACTGCATCAGAGTATTCCTATACAGTAGTTGTAGGAAATAAGTATTGCAGCCAGTTCCACAGAAACATATATTACATACTGTAAACACAATTTGCACAAAGATGATTCAGGAATGATGAGTACAGTGAGTTATAAACAATATATACATTCTATAAGTTATATTTAGATAATAGACATGCTGTTTATATGTGTATTTACATGTGACATTTCCTTTGTTTTGGACCATTTCTAACATCACGTCTGCAGGGCAAAAGAGGCAAGGCTGGGGTCAGAGGTCTCCGCGGGGAGAGAGGAACACAGGTTAGATGTCAAATACACACACAGTGAGAGTACACTATAAGTCACTGGGCTTGAAAAGGTCTTGTTGTACGTCACAGGGAGTGAAGGGCGACCCTGGATTGGCCGGCGTGTCTGGCTGGACTGGACTTATCGTAAGTCCCTCTTTACCTCTCTACATAATGAAATCTATAGCGATAAGGGGGTGGACAAGCAATATATTTATTGATGAATCAATTGTTTTTTTCTTGCCAAGGGCATTCACGGTTACCGTGGAGAACCTGGAGATCAGGGTGAAAAGGGAATTGAGGTGAAAACAAAACAAACTGTAAAGACATTATTTCAAATGGAGCTCATTCTCACCCACACAACATATCAGTGTGTGGGTTGTCCTGATAGGGGAGTAGAGCTTAATCTTGCATGCTGTTTTTTCATATGTACAGGGAGATGAAGGAGATATCGGGTTACCTGGACCAACAGGAGCAAATGGCCTTAAGGTATGTTCTACTGTAGCCTGGCTCTGTAGAATCAGTGTTTTAACAAAAGCTTTTTAACGGTTTAATCTTTGATTTGGGAACAAGAAGTTGTACCTATCCATAATTGTATAATGATATACAATTATGACATTCTGCCACTAGATGTCATACTAAGGGCACCAACATCTCAGATCAAAACAGATGCTTTGTGGGACACACACACACACACACACACACACACACACACACACACGCAGATATGAAAACAAAGAACAGTGGCGATTGGATTACAACACACAGAGATAGTGTGCTGTCATTCTCTGATCAGGATACAATTACCCATATGTCTTTACATATAAAATAGTTGTTTGCTGCTATATTAATGTTTAAAAGAATGTATTAAGCACATTTAAGAATAATCCGTATATAAAGTATTATGTTTTAAGGCTAATGCTAAAATAAATGAAGGTGTGCAATTTATTTATATGCAAGCTAGTTTCTCAGACATGGATATAGCTAGTTCAAGACTAAGATATAAATTCAAAGAGGATAGAAACACATTCTTAGTCTTAATCCACGTCCGAGAAAAGGAGCCATAATAGTGGCTAAGGTGAAGTTGTTTTTAATGAATATTTCTTATATGGATGTTTCTTGCACGTTAATACTGTAAATTCTATTTATTTTAGGGTATTCGTGGTGCTGTTGGGATACCAGGGCCAACGGGCCTAAAAGGAGAGCAGGTACAAAAATAAAGCATTTTTACCCCTACAATCACTAGGCAGCTACAGTAATACTGTGTGTCAGTGAGGTTGGTGGGTAATGGTGCTCTGTACTGTCTCTGCTCATAGAGGGAGGGGGGTTGATTTATGGCCTGCATCCTTCTGTCTGACATAACCCCTGGGCTGTTCAGACCCTCTAAAAAGAACTACTAGCTGGCTTTCTTTAGCTATTTGTTTGGGCTTTGACACTGCCTTCTTACAACACAAACCATTTAACTGACTTGGTGATTCTGGTTGTTGAGCTTTGACCAGACATTTGCAGAGATACTTTGATGCCTTTGATGATTACTTATTGTGTAACTCCAATTTATGTTTCCCACTTGCCGCCCATTGTAACCTGCCTATCCCAGAAGGTGGATTATTTATGTTTGCACCCCTTCACACAGTGTCGTCCATTTTCTTTTTGGATTATTCTCTGGGGGTGTGGTTCCAGGCTCAATTAGATGTTAGGGGTAATTGTGTATGTCTGCATGGATTGTGACTGGGCTATTGGTTACTCACAAATATTTTGCTCCCGATCAGGGAAACATTGGTTGGCCGGGACAAAGGGGCATGCCAGGAATGCCAGGTCTGCCCGTAAGTCATATTGTCTTAATTCCTTTCTTTATTGTTCTTATCTGTTCTCCAATTGTGTGTTACTGATTTACACAGTAAAATTTGATTGAACTAAATGTGTTTGTGCCACAGAATTGAGAAAGACTGGGTTTGTGACTGAGCCTTGACTGGAATTATTTTTAAACTGAAAACTTTAAATTAAACTGCCGTGTTACTGTAAATACTGAAATGAACCAGGTCATCACGTACATATCATTATTGAGTTTACAATATAGTCGATAATTCACTGTTCATCTGTACATTATACATATTTTATTCAGTTCATTGTGTCGCTACAAAAAGCCATTGCCTTCTCTCTTAACGACTGTAAAATAAAGGCTGATTAGTCATTAATGCATAACGCAGTGGAGCACTAGCAGTATGCTCTGAGATGATGATACCCCTTCAGGGCTGAATATCACACTAATTATGTATCATTATGCTCTCTTCTTCTCTTCTGCAGGGTACGTTTGGGTTGAAGGTATGATACACAACCTTAATTGATCAAACACACTCTATGACTTATTCGTTTTCACTATTATACTTGAATGTCATTCACAGTTTTGACTTAGTATTGCAATCACAACATCTCACTGTGGAGGAGTCGCTTCGGTGCACTTACAGTGTGGAAGTCCTGGAATCACAAGTTACAGGGTACAATGATGTGCTGATACCATATACTGTATGCCCCTTTGTATAGGGTTGGAAAGGCTACCAAGGACTGCCTGGTATACCTGGGGTGAGGGGCTTGCCGGTAGGTTGGTGGTTTTCACTAACCTCTGACCTCTGCTATGAATTCATGTTACAGTATGTTTAGGTGCTCTGGATACAAGCAATTGCATTGTTTTGTTATTGGTTTAGGGTCCACCTGGGTTACCTGGACCAGCGGGGCCATCGCTAAACATGACCTTGACACAGCTCAGGGCAAGTCATGCCTCCATAGTAAACTTTCTCCTTCAAAGTACTCTATAGCCAGAGAAGAACTTGCTGACATATGGGGCAAATAAAATGCTCAAAGCTGAACAAACTGACTGCCAAACATAGCAAACATCAGCAAATAAACCAAAACATTCTCTCCCATTTAGTCTCTGACATGCATGGATGTCTTTTTCACTGCATAATATACACGATGTTGCACTAGAGCTCATTCAGATCAGTGGCTGTGTGTGTGTGCGCGTGTGTGTGTGTGTGTGCGCGCGTGCGTGTGTGCGCGCGTGCGTGCGTGCGCGCGCGTGCGTGCGTGTGCAGGGCCTGATGTATGCGTCCGACAAGCCAAACTACCCTCTGATCCAGAGTCTGCTGGAGGGCCTACAGCAAGACCTGCGGCTACTGCTAAACCCCCCTGACGGGAGCAAGCAGCACCCTGCCAGCACATGCCTGGAGCTGTGGCTCTGCCACCCCAACTACACCAGCGGTCAGCCACCCCACTGCCACCCTCCCCCACCCCCCCGTATACGAGCTTTGCAACATGGCTGCCGTCCGTAACATTATCAGTGGCACATAGGCAGTGGAATACATTGCCATCCGATTAACGTAGTTAAAATTCGGCCAACTCTTTCATTAAAAAGCGGTTGAAGATGATTATATTATTCAAATAGGCAATTAGTTAGACGTTGGTTGGTCTGATTTATTTACTATATCTATGTTATTCCTTTGTTCAGAGTATTCTTTTGTCTTTACATTTTATTGTGAAGCACTATATTAATAATTATAGCGTTTTCAGTTTTTCTGTCTAATGATGGTCTCTTCTCTGTCTGCAGGAATGTACTATATTGACCCCAACCAAGGTAGCCCTGCAGATGCCCTCCTAGCATACTGCAGCTTCTCCCAAGGATCAAAGCAGACCTGCCTCCACCCACAGTACTCCCAGGTACCGCCCAAGGCATGGTCCACTAACACACACCACATTGCATGTGCTGTAGCAACTAGCGAGCATGTCTAATTAAAGCTGATATGATATAGAGATGCACGTGTCGCTGTAACACTAACACACAATGGATGATCAATGATGGAATTATACTTAAGATTCCAATTCATTTGCAATTCGTTGTTATACTAACTGCACAATAGCTAGTATACTTCTACAATGTTTTTATGATAGTGTGCTCTAAATGAAGGTTCCATTTTCTCTCTCTCTCTCTCTCTCTCTCTCTCTCTCTCTCTCTCTCTCTCTCTCTCTCTCTCTCTCCCCTGCTTGTAGTTGCCCATAAAAGCCTGGATGGAAGACTATGCCAGTGAAGGGTCATTTCACTGGCTTAGCAGGCTGGAACATGGATTTCAGGTGGTCATTATATTATAAATCAGAGCAAAGCTAATTTATTCCCTGGAGGTTTCCGTGTGTCCTGGAGGGGGAAGGGCTGTTTATTTCTGAGTGAAATGCAGGATTGTGCAGCCTTTATAAACACCATTGAAGGCCACATGAATAAACGGCTTCTACTTTTATCATTTCTATGTCATCCACTTCTCTCTATGGGACATTCTCTCTGTCAGTTCGACTATCCAGGAGCCAGTGTGGTACAGATGCGCTTCTTGAGGCTTCACAGCAACATTGCGGTCCAGAAAGTAACCTACTCATGCCACCCAGGACACACACTAGGAGAGGCAGACAGAGATGTCAAATTCCTTGCTGATACAAGGAAGCAAAGTTACCTGGGAGCAATCAAAGATTGTGTGGTATGTAGGCTATACGGCAGTAGTACTGTATACTTGACAGTATGTCCATGAATAGCAATGCTTTGTAAACTTGGGTTAAAAAATTTACACACATTAATGTACACATGTGAGATTGGGATCCAAATAATGAATTGTTTCATTTTACATATACTTTTGAAGGTTGTAATAGAGTCTAAATGTTGCCATCATTTGGGATTTAAAATTTTCCTATAATCTCACCCATTTATATTAACAGAATTATGTGTTGAAATGTATAAATAATCTGTTTTGATGCTTTGGTATTAAAATTATTCACTGTTTTAAAGGCTTCAGTTTGTCACAATAAACATATTGGGTAGGTTACTTTTTTAATGTAATCCATTACAGTTACTAGTTACCAGACTAAAATTACAATCAGTAAAGTAATTTTTGGATTACCTATGTTTAGTAACATACTCTTATTACATTCCATTACTTTTATATTACTTCACACTTTGAAATGCCATCTAAAGCGATTTACTTTGTTGGCGTCCCAAATCTTTCTATTTTTATCTTTCTATTTTAGCTCATTGTAATGGATTACAGTTACCTTTAACTGACTACATGTAATCAATTACTTCCCAACCCTGCTCATTGATAATGGTCAAACGAAAAAACACAGAGCCTGGTATGCTAGCACTAAACAGTGGTGCAACAACATGGGTAATGTAGTTCTCAGTAAGAATACACTGGCTGTGCAAGAAACTTCTGTCTTGTCCTTGTTGAACATTAAAAACATGTTATGTTTCTTATGTGTCAGCCTGGAGAGCAAACTGTATCTGCCACCCGAGAGTCCGTGTTCGAGTTTGAGGACATGCAACTTCTTCCTCTGAGAGATGTAGCTGTGATGGGGGGTGAAAACTTCACACACCGGTTTGGCTTCACCATCGGACCTGTGTGTTACAGCTAGAGGGCGCTACAGCCGGCTCACGGCTATGGACTCAGAACCAGGATATAAACCTGTGCTCAGGATCCCCCTGTCTGACCCCCTTAATAAAGGGCTTTGTAGAGGATTTAGGAGGACTAATGGGCTCTTGTCTACAATTTTAACGGGCAAGCGAGTCTATTTTTTCTTCATGTTGAGTGATTACAATAAGACTCTCTGCTTGCTCATTTTCTTTTTTAAATAGACAATTCAGTATTGTTTACAGAGATGTGTATCTTGTATTGAATAATTTAAAGCTTTTTTTTTTTAAACAATCTTAGTTTTGTTAGTAGTTTTGTTTTAATTTTATTATTTTTGTTTCGTATATAACCAACCCATTGTGTACTGTATGTTGATGTTGCCAGATTAATTATCAGATTAATTAACCAGGCTCTTAAAAATCAAATGCAGGTTGTGCATCTGCTAACAATGTGTGCCATTTAGAAACACAGCTACGTACTGTTGTCCACTGATACTATGGGACCGTTGCCAGTAACATTCTCCAATGCAGTGTGGTTTCTAAATATTACAGCCGAGGGAGAAGTTATAACAAAAAACCTTGAAGTCATTTCACAATCCACTAAAAGCATTTTGCAATCCAGAGAACACTTGTTCTGTTGTGTATTCACTGTAAGACCAATGTTCTAATACTAGTACATCACATCTCCCAAAGCCCAACTCTCACATCGGTAATGGACAGTCAATTTTAAACATACTTGAAGTTCGGCACCAGTTTTGTTTTTTAAAACACCTATTTGTTTTATAGGCTACAGCTAAATATAAACTTGTACAATACTGCTCCTTGATTTGTTATGTATTTTTACTATTTCTGTCATGATATTTTCTCAGGTATGATAATCATATACAGTATAATCTACACACGGACCCCCAAAACTGCTATGACACAGAATGTTAAGTTGCATGACTGATACATAGTCAGGAGTCATGCTAGCCTCTAATGAGATTGTTTTCTGAGCTCATGATTAAATATTTTCATCAAAAATGTAAATACTATAATTGTATTTGCATCTTGTTGCCAAGAGATATTTGTCATTTAGACCTGATTAGCCTATACTGTACCTTTTCTTCTCATTTGATATACAGTAACTGCTGAGGTCCGCAGAATTGTACAGGCTCAGCAGATTCAACTTTTGGTGTTTGTTAAGTGAGTGATCTGACATGGTCTCAGGGAGTTCAGAACCAGAGGCATTTGTAGAAGTACACTATATCAGCCTGCAAATAGCATCACCCCCATCAACACAAGCAACTGTAGTATCAATTATACCGATTGTCTACTAGAAATTCTTAGTTATTTCACCAAATGTTGGATGTTGCATAGATGTCTAGATTGCTCCCACCAGTCCAGTAATGCTGGAATTTAATGTGTCTCATTATGGTGCTTACCTTTTCTATTTACATGTTGTTAAATGCTTTCATTATGACTGCCTTGGCTGGCTGAGACTGATCATTGTTAGTTTTATTGACATGTTACTGTACTTATTTTGTAGACACTAAATGACCATTTTCAAAATATAAAATTATATAATGGTCATCTTGTGTGTGATTATATTATCCGACTATCAACTAATCCAATAGATAAACCGAATGAATAATTAAATAACTGAACAGGTATCGGTAGTTAGCCTATATGGTTACATCAGTTAGTTATGCTCATATGGTAAATCACAACAACACGTGACACATGGTCAAGCCTAGCCTACAGTGGGCTGTCACACGGGTGTCGTGTCGGGTTTGTTCCCCCACCAATATTGTGTGCATCATTTGGACCAACAACATCGAGGCTGGTATTATAGCTTAATATTTTGGGTAATGTTCTTTCACTTTTGTCTTCTACACTATTTATTGTATTTAATCTATTCGATTATAGACGACAGTCAGAGTCAAATGTTCCTTCGTGAGTCCACGCAAAGTAACACTTTATGTATGGGGTACGATTTCGGAACGACATGATACGGATGCTTCTTACAGTATAGCCTGGTTTGTGCCAGTAGCTTCATATCACACCATTGACCATAATCAGTTTTGGTTGATGTGCATCTTCGTCGCCTATATATCCACAGTTTATATGGAAATAAAGCTAAAATAGCAAGATATAAGATAATCGCGGTCTATCTTGGCTAATACAGCTAGCTTCCTGGCTAATACAGTGTTCCTGATTTTAAGACAATTTTGGGTGAGGGTGACAAAAACTGAACTTGACTTAATAACATAATGTTCCTGTAGGCTACTATCTTTACAGTTCCATGTTCAGCCCAGAGTTTACCGGTATACTGTAGGCTACTGTACGTGTCACCAACTCACTATTCGTTATTGTCATGGTTTCACGTTGTGGGTAGAACAGAAGTATTTTCTGCAGCCAAATAGTAGAAAACGAGGTTTACCTGCTATATTCATGATTTCTGATCTCTGACCTATACGATTTAACATTGCATTACTTTACACACTTCTCAAATGTAATTCGGGTCGCCTGATGGCTGCTTGTCACTTCTTTACATTCTTCACAGGGTATAACGTAGGCCTATAATCTATGACTGCCTGTGGCGGCCGGAGAGATGTACCCACCTTCCAGAAAGGACTTCATCTCTCTGACCCTCAGTGACAGACACAGCCGCACATACAATAACGGCAAACACCGCAGGCAGTCCTGTTGGAGGGTGAGTGACCCAATACAGTAGGCTATGGCAATAAATAAAGCTCAAAACAGAATGGTCATTATCATATTATTATTATTATGGACCGATCGCCCGCTTTGTGGATTGGTAAAAGTACTGTACTGTATGGGCATGACAAATAAAGGTATTCAGTATGGAAGCATAGATAATATAGCCTACATAAGTAATAAAACAAATTAAGTAAGAATATCTATTGTATGCTATGGCAGCTATTAATTAATGCTTGGTAACTAATCAGACTATAGTTTGACTATACCTATATAATGAATACTTGGTAACTAACCAGACTATAGTTTGACTATACCTAAAGACTGACAGCTAGTCTGAAGCTAGTCGTGTGTGTAATTAATTTATGTACAGTATCTTAGGGTTCCTTTAGCCCCATATAGTGCTGCATTTACAGTAGGTTTCTTATTAGTCCATATATCCCACGAGAGACTCATGTAGGCTACTTTGGTTAAGGTGCAGAAGGTCTTTTGATTTGTATGATGAATAAGTAGCTAGAGGGTTTTCAGGATATGCACAGTAGCTACTTTCATTTGTTTTGTAAAATTTACTACAGTCTCTATATCCTACAATCTTCTTCTTATGTAAAGATATTAAAACATCCACCAACTGTTACTGTAATTGCACGTATGGTCAGTATGGATACCAGTGATAGATGTTAAATTAAAGATATTCCATTAGGGTTGTAATTGAATGATTGCTTGCATTTAAGTATAGCCATAATGTTGGCATTGCAGTGCTGTAGCAGCAAAATAGACTCCAGGCGACTGTTTTCTTTCTATGACGCTTTTTCAACAGGAGGCATTCGAGAGGACGCGTGGTGAGTTTACAAACTATGATGTGTCTGCCCAGAGTGACAGTCAGGGCTCAGACATTCAGTCAGGGCCCTGTTAAACCTCTTGTCTATCTCCTGATCTATCCGCAGAAATGGAAGCAGCTGTCTCGCTTGCAGCGAAGTCTTATTCTCTTCCTGTTGGCTCTGATGATAATATTTGGACTGCTCTCCTTTCCCAGGCTGACAAACCAGTGGAAAGGTAAGCTTACGGTACGCAGTGTGTCAACACAAAGCAGCGAGCAGCGAAGGGACACACACACACACACACACACACACACACACACGGCGACTGTTTCACAGATTCCGCATGGCTAATTAAAGTCTGTTTCAGTGAGAATGCGACCTGTTATTGTTTTGTCCATGCTAATTGCAGAGCGGTACAGGCTGTCTTGTGCATAAACCCGACTCATTACAGTGCTCTTAATACAGTATGTGCGTTTGAGCAGACAGTGCATGTGTGCGTGTGTGTGTGTGTGTGTGTGTGTGTTCTAAAGGCCAGCCAGACAAAGAGGAATGGCTGGATGTGGAAGACAGAGAGCTGAAAGCCTGGTCTCCAGGGATAAAGCCTGTTCTGGGACCTGCTGTGGGGGGACCAGATGTTTACATAGGGCTCGTTCCAGAAGCAGTCCCAGAACCCCACGCCCCACCACTGGCTAAATCTCCTGTTAAGGTGAGCAAACAGCAAAGCAAATCATATTCTGATATAATATTGTTTGCTTACAATTGCTGGTGTATGATATGGATGGGTACAGGTACTCGAGTGCTCGTCTGTGACAGCAATGCTCGCTCATACGTTTCATTACCGAGCATTGCATGATCAGTGATGACAACGCACAAATCTCTCAAGTTATTGAAATAGGCATCATAATGTCACATTTTACTGCAATAGTCTAATAGGTGGTCTGGTTCCAAACAACTCAACATCGCCATAGTTTTGGACATGCAGTCTGATCAAACAGAAGGCAGATGTGTATATGTATACTATATTTTAATAACCATTTGCTTCTGTATTAATGCCCTGGCTGCACTTATGTGTCAGTGGGTCAGCTTGGAACAATGTATAATACGAAAGCATATTATTAGAACTACAGTACACTGCACTGTAACTTAGTATTTTTGTAGATGCTTTGTGGATGTCACGACCCAACCTACAGTATACGTGCAAGTTTCTTTTTGAATGAATTACGTTAATTCAAATAAGTAACTAACATCACCTGGTACATCCTTTTATTTTTCTGATGTATTTCATTTCCCCCGTGCTCAGAATACAAATACTCGAGTACTCGCTTGTTTTCTCAGTCGGGTACTCGAGCAGTCAAAATTACCAAAATGCACATCCCTAGTGTATGACCTGGCCTACTTTTGACAAATGTACTACATGTAAGTCACTTTGGATAAAAGTGTCTGCCAAATGCTCTAAATGTAAGTGTATAGGTGAGGGTTCATGCTGTTTGGATGAGAGGTAGGGGTTTCTCTAAGCCTTTATTTGGTCTGTAGCTAATGTAGGATACGCAAGGAGGATCGGTGCATTAATTTGTCCCGGGTGTTGATAACACCCGTTACCTTACCAAAGGGAATGATCTGTATCAATACTATACAGTACCTTGTTGAGTTTGACGTTTCTCGTCTGTAGCATGTGAAGTATTTAAAGTTTTTCCCACCTCTCTTCTTTTTCCCAAGCCTTTTTCATTGACATTTTGCAGCATGTCACTACTATTTAAAAGCATTTTGCATAATTTTCTTTTCTCGTCCATTCAAATGTTTTTGACCTGGCCTATATGCCTATATCATTCCAGCTGACTTCCAGCTCAGATCAAAACGGCATCGGCGCCTCACACAGCAAAATGCATTGGGAAGCAAAGCGGGAATGCTTCGGCTTTGTTGGTACGAGCGGTGTTTGCCACGTTGTGTTACTATTTACGAAGCATGGGCTGTGTGGAAGTATCAGATATATCTTTTTTTGTTTTGTTTTGTAAGCTAGTACATTTTTTGTTAAATTAAATAAATATCTCCTGGCATTTCGCTATCTTACCGTTCTCTGTGCACGTGGAAAAAAGAATCGGATACTTCTACACAGTAAATAAGAACATAAACATAGTGCCGAACACCGCTCACATCAACAAAGCCGTAGTAATAAGCTTTGCTTCACAATGTGTTTCGATGTGTGGCGCTGCAGGGCGGAGGGCCGCCGAGTGATATTGCTTTGATTCGAGCTCGAAGTTAGCTAGAATGACTGACCCTGCCTTTTATTCCCAGTAAAATCAGATAAGAGCAATATTCAGGCAGAGCCAGGCTAATAATAAACACAATGCTACTATTAAACAATGCTTTGGCATGTGGCTTCACAGAAACGACTGTTCTCCAACAAGAGAGGCCCCCCAAACCTGCACAAAGGGAGCAATGTGTCTGATGCAGTAGGAAAGGAAAAGCCGATACAAGATGCAGTAAAGGTCGATGAAGGAGAGGAGGTTGGAGAGAAGAAGATTGTCAGGTGATCTATACGATACAATAACCCCCTGTGACAGAACATGTGATTATAAAATCAATGTTGCTATTAAAAGATGTTCAATTTGTAGCATTACTAGGGCTGGACGATTAACCGAAAAGTAATCAATATCGAAAATCATAACATCGAACCGACGTAATTTTCCCTTTTCGGTTATTTCGGTTTTTCAGTTAATAGCCTACTT
>JAODTR010005775.1:0-11179 GCA_025399935.1 Amblyopsis rosae
GTGATTGTTGATTAGATAATTGCATTAATGAGAAATTGAACAGGTGTTCCTAATAATCCTTTAGGTGAGTGTATGTGGCCTACCACTTTGTGGCTGAGTTTCTGTTGTTCCCAATCACTTCCACTTTGTTATAATACCACTAACAGTTGACAGTGGAATATTTAGTAGTGAGGACATTTCCCGAATGGATTTATTGCACAGGTGGCAACCTATCACAATACCGCACACGCTTGAATTCAGTGAGCTCCTGAGAGCAACCCATTCTTTCACAAATGGTTGTAGAAGCATTCTGCATGCCAAGGTGCTTGATTGTAAACACCTGTGGCCATGGAAGTGATTGGAACACATGAATTCAATGATTCAAAGGGGTGTCCTAATACTTTTGGCAATATAGTGTTTATTATTGTTACCTATTATTATAATGGATGCATTCGAGCATTAAAAATTTACACTCTTTTAATTGATTGTACCAGGGTTCAACGATGTAGGTTTAAAACAACAATGCCTATCTGAGAATATACTCACAGGAGTGTAGCATTTACAGACTTTACATTTTATCAGTTACAAGCCCACCAACACCATTGATTAGAGACAACTGTTGTTAGCACTGATAAAACTTTTTTATTTTCTACTGTACATGGGTAAAATCTATTTTCCCATCTCATATTGGCTGCTACGCAAATATTTAAATAATTATAGGAAAGGCTTTCATGTTTATATCTTATCAAAAGTTTTTTTGCCATGGCACTAATTGTGGTTTGCAGCTCTCTTGTATGTTATGTTAGCAGCATAGGTGTCAAAGTAAGGAAACAAACAATGTCAGCCCGTTGCTTACCAAGGACACCCATTAGAACAGCTGGCTCTCTGGATGGGATCTGCTGTAGGAAGGGCAGGATTTCGTCAATGACATACCACTTGTCCAGATATTCCAGAATCTTCCCCAGGCACACCAGAGAATTGACACGTACCTGCACACGGACAGAGGACATACATACATACTGTAAACACACACAACATGAATCAATGTATTGTCGTTGTCATGACATGTCAGGGTATCTACAGAGATAGAGTGATGGCAACAGGGAGTAGTTCCACATAAAGGACTACAGAAGACATCTGCAGGGAAGTATGTTTTAACTAAGAGGAACACGGAACCGGGCACGTTTGTGAAGAAGCAGTTGGGTTGAAACTAACTGCGAGTGAGGACGTCTGCAGGCAGGCCGACTTGATGCGGGGAATGAGGGAGTTCTTCATGGACGGGTAGTCAATCAGGTTGGCAAACGTCGGGATGATGTTCAGGCACAGCTCCTGGTGGGGTATAGACAACTGATTAGCATGAAGTCAACGAGTGGTGCAGATGGAGCTTGGGGATTCAGCTACAATCACATGGATAGCAGACGGCAACATACACGTGCTTCATCAAGTGCTTAGTAGCTTCATTAAAGATTTAACATAGCTCAGTGCAACCATGACCTGCATATAAAACACATTTACATACACAACACGTTTACATGCATTTAGGGTGCAGGGATCTGGGGCCTCATTCATAAAAAAATAAAGAAATAAAAACCATTGAATGGGAAGATGTGTCAAACTGTTGTCCTGGTACTGTATATTTATTAAAAAATGTTATGTACCACATACATAATGATTTGACCAATTTTTATTGTATTTTTTTATCCTACTTAACCACACACTAGACGTTGCAGGACCACACGATTACCCCAAACGATTTCAGAGTTGCGATTCCAGGGACACGAGATCTCACAGAAACTTGCGTGTCAAACGTGAGCAAAACAAACAGAGGTGGACCGTCAACCATGCCGTCAATACAGAGATCCCCGTTGCCGTAGTAGCACTCGAGTGTGCACAGAGAAACAAAACGAAGGTAGGCTACAGCCACGGAAGCTACGTACCCTACTTGATTGCTAGTATCTATGGCTACATTGTCGTTACTCCCAGTCTACTCACTTCTCATTGGCTATTGCGAGATGATGCTGGCATTCCAATCGCTGTACCTTTCACAATACAGGATTTCAAGTCATATACGATTCGAATTTTGGGAGCCTCCGAGCAGTCGGCAACGATAATATTCGGTCTGTAAACACCTCACACTACAGGATCATTTGAGCAGATGATCGGTTCCGACCAGCCTCGCCCCCCGTGATTGTCAGGAGGGGCAAATCGGACCCAGACTCGGGGTAAAAATCGCGTAGTGTGGGGCCAGCTTAAAGCCCCGATCACACTGAGAAGACTAAGAATAAACCTTGTACCTGGATCTGTACAGAGGGAGCTTCCAGGGCTCGGTACACCATAGGCAGGACACTGTTCTTGATGTCCTCCGAAGGCGTCTTGGTCAACAGCAGGTCCATCTTCTGCAGGAATATCAGCAGGATCTGCACAGCACCGGGACAGCAGTCAGAATCAGAGGGAGGTCGATAGGTAGGTCAAGAAGCAGGATAATACACTACAGCACACTGGTGGGGAGTATGGGGGTGTTAATAGACTGTTGTTTCTATGTATTACACAATGCTGATGACAGAGCCTTTGTTTGAAAGACCACTCACCATATTGCTAGCCTGAGGAGGCATGGGAGGAAAAATAAAGAGAAACAAGTTGGTACAGTTCTACTCCAAAGCTTAAACACATTTAGAGCATGTTTAGCTAGTAAGACAATAGACAGCTAAACTGAAACCACAACTTTCCTTTGTCTGCAAGAATGCAGGTTTCAAGATTTCTAAAATTCAAAACATTTTATATTTTTTTTAGCCAACAAAAACTAAATAGTTTTTAAATCTCTTTTATAAATGAACAAAATCTCTCACAAGTTAGTGGAAGAACAGTAACTGCTTAGAAATCAAGGCTGGACTTTGGCTCCCTATGCTGAGCCAAACCATGCACATGTACAAAAATAAGATGCATCACCATAAGCACAACAAATAGCAATAAGGTAGACCCATACTGTCCCCTCTAAATAGAATATAAACACATCACAGGTGAAAGATGAGCACATGCATGCACATGGGTAATGTATGCGTGCGTGCGTGCAGTTTGCACACCTGAATGGGTTCCTGCTGCTTGAAGACGGGCGTGAGGTCAGGCAAGATGAGGCGGACATATTCCTCTTTGGTGCACTCCTCTGCAATCAGCAGCACGTTGGGCAGGACGAAGGGAACCATGTCTGGGTTGACGAACTCTGAGGTCAGAGCGGGCAAGATTCGATACACCACCACTCTCTGAGAGAAGGGAGAAGGGTAGAGTGAATAGATGTACAGAACCAGAGTGTGTGTGTGTATCACTCCACACCGATGTTCTTCTAATAACTGACTAATTTAAACAAAACAACAAATTTCTGATAAGCTGTTAAAGTGACTCAACGTATATTACTTCACTGGCTGTATGATTAATGGAAATAGGCTAATGTAGACGCCTACATGACACAAACGAGGATGTATTGGATACAAAGTAGCTGACCTGCAGTAATGTGACAACGTTTGTAACTAGCTAGCGTGATGTTTACGTCCAGCCACGTAGTTGCCGGCACAGAACCAGAAAGACCATTGTTATTACTCCAATTATGGTTGAGGGACTATTTATGTTAGCGGAGCCAAATAATGAATTAAACAAAGAAACTACTGACTTTCTGTTGGTGCTTATTACTATTATTAACCAATAAAAGGCTCTTGTCAAATGGTTGTATTAAGGCAATAACACACCGAGGGCAAGGTCATGTGTTAGACTGAATATCAGCACAGGTGTGATTATCTTTGGTACTCGCGTGTTATTGCTTAATTGTAAATACACTCAGTAAATACAATTGGCCAATTACCTGTTGATTATAACATCAGCGGAGATCAACAACCTCTTTCTTACATTTCTGTTCTCTTTCTTGCATTCTCACTGTACCTTGGGAAGTTTGGGCAGGACTTTGGGCAGACCTTTGTAGAACTGTGACTTCTGGAGGTTGTCTCGCTGGAACAGGGAGTCAAAGTACTGCAGCGTCACAGCGCCCACGTCGTCGAAGAACGGGATCTGGATTACACACACACAAACACACGCATCATATTAGGTCACATCAATTTGTAATCAGGATAGGCTAGTGATTAAGGTAATCCCAAGTGAAAGGTCCTGCGTTTAATCTTGAACATACCTGCTTGTAGCTTTTTATAGCGTGTGTGTGTAGTGATGCTGACCTTGGTTTTGTGTGTGTGTGCGAGCGCGTGCGTGTGCGGTGATGCTGACCTTGGTCATCTGGTCTGTGTGTGTGTGTGTGTGTGTGATGCTGACCTTGGTCATCTGGTCTGTGTGTGTGTGTGTGTGTGTGTGTGTGTGATGCTGACCTTGGTCATCTGGTCTGCGTCAGGCCGGACATTGGGGCTGACACTCAGCAGCATCTTGACGTGGTCTCTCACCTCCCCTGGGATCTTGTTGAGCAGTGCTGGGTTCATGCTGCTCAACTGGAGGAGGATGGGAAGAGAGATAACAGTTAATAAACAAGTTGGTGGAATTCTTGCACGCTCTGCCCAGGCGCCACTCCACGTCTAAAGCAAACAGCATTTCCAAGTCCTACCGTAGGAGAGAACGTGTTTGATAAGGACAATCTCCATTCAGACAAAACTGTCAGCTGTCAAAAAGCTGTACACTAGCGGAGCACGACTTTGATAAAAGGTCACATTTGCGATATTAAGTTTTTAAACATAAGTAAAAACACAAAGGTTATGGGAAAATGCATCAAAATATATTCATAACATATCAAAACATTTTCAACTTATATTGGACAGGTACAACAGCAATTCCAAGCTACCGAGGAGGCATTCTTTTTGTCCACTAATGTTTCCTCTTCCATCTCAATTGTGTCATCAGCTTCCTCAGCCACACATCCAACACAACTAATCCAACACAACTAAGCCACACAGCCAATGGACGCATCTCTCCACTAAATAAACCGAATATTGCACTTCCTGCAGCATTTTCAATATGATATTGAGCAGCGTGATATTGCGATAATAACACTGAATCGACTGTACACTACTTTTGGATACAGAAGGAAATTTCGTCTGGATTGGAAATTGTCAAAAAAAAAAAAAAAAAAAGACTTCCTAATGCCATGGAGGAATATGCTAGATGCGGTGAGTGGCAGTAGTACACAGATCACAGTGCAGGAGGACTAAGCCTATACACGACATGAAAGGCATTACACGATCGATGCTGCCTTACACCAACCGTAAGCTATGGGGCTTAACAGGTTATGGTTTGACAGACCTAATCAACACAACATAATTCACCTGGTCCAACTGCCTGCTGAAGCTCTTGAAGATGTCGTGCTTGTTGACGTGGCAGACGGGCTTGCCCTCGTTGAACACGGCGTGCACGACCACGCCCAGAGAGTACATGTCGGAGGCCGAGTCGCAGCTCACGGAGATGATGTACTCGGGGGCCAGGTACTCCGGGTTGGGCAGGCACAGCGGCGGGAGGTTGGGCTCCCACTCCTTGCACGTGTACTTCTGCTGCAGTGGGGGTGGCAGAGGGGGTCAAACGCGTGAGCGGGGGGTGCGGAGAGGAATCCAGAGGCGCGCGACGAGTGCGACGTGCGGCGGCAAACCTCGGCGTCCGATGGGTTGGCGGAGGAGATGCTGAAGTCGAAGCCCATGATCTTCCACGCGCCGCTCTTGTTGAGGATGATGTTCTCCGGACACAGGTTGCCATGGACCATTTTCACCCCGCTGTGCAGGAAGGCCAGGCCCTCGGAGATCTGAGGCGGCAACAAGAGGGAAGACAGAAAGGAAATTAAATGATTAATTAACCTTCATGTATTTATTTCCACCAGCAAGGGTCCAAGGATCTCACCATAATAGTGCCCATTATTTATCTCTGTGGGTGGTAACTGATTATTACATTTAATAAGTACCTACAATCAATCTGAGGCCACAACGGTATTCCTGCAGGAAACAGTTTTTAGGTAAAGTGACTTTGTTTCAGGCCATGCATGGTAGATTTAGCTGTCTGGGCATTGCCTACGTCAGCCTCCACAGCAAAATCCCTTTAGTATCACGCCCACTTAAAGGTACTCTATGTAAAAAATGATCAATTCTCCTAGGGGTCAGCATTTTCACCATAATATTAGTTCCCCCTCAGTTCTGCTCTTATCGCCAATGTCTCAGTCAATCCGCTTCTGTATCCAAAGAGTCTAATGGTAACAGCGCAGGGTGAGAGCACTGCTCTACGTTTAGTAAGACTCAACAATACACAGGGAATACTCGGAATAAAGAAAAGCAGAGTTGCATGAACACAAACGGCAAAAAACAAAAGCAAACAATAACCCACTTACTGAAAGTACTCCTCCAGCCTTATCTGCCCTTACACCCACAAGGCTCAAGCGGTAGCACAGTGACCATATCGGCCTAGGTACCTAGAATCTGGCCGGCAGTAATTTCCCATCTTTCCATACTCGTTTCCTGCCTCTCTCTCTAACTATCCAGTAAAGATGAAAAATACTATTAAAAAAAGCTACTAAACATTTACCAGGTTGGTGTTTTTTTCTGAAAATGTCCTCATTCTCACCAGGGACATACATCACTGTAGTTTGATATAATGTATTTTCATCATAGGCTATTTCTAACAAGAAGTAGGCTATAAACTCTAACAATAGGCTATAGTTATTTGTTATTGTTAATGTTATATTGTTGTGTTTATGTCTTATAGGCCAACTGTAGTTTATAGGCCAACTGAAATTTGTGTTATACACTTATCTGACATCTCATTATTTTATACTGAGAATATTCTCAGTATAAAATAATTAGGCCTATATCCATTTTGTTCCCGTCATTCAACACCAACAAACATGAGACACCCAAATAATAGCTTCAAATTACATCAACAAACAGTGTGAATGCACACTGCAGGGAAAGAAACAGCACACATCATCTGTGACGCTGCAGGTGAGTCTCAAATTCCTAGCATTGTACAGAGCAAAGTGATCTTAAGCTGTCAGATTGGTGTCGTCCCTATACTGGGGCAGGGCTTGAACTCCTCTCTTAACACATAGAAAGGTGTGGCATGGAGCTGGCTCAACTGGCTTTCAACACAAACTTCTGGATGTGCTATAGAACCAAACCCTGTTGGGCAACTAGTCACCACTGCAACATCATATGAATCCTCATGCTGTAGTAAAGGGCTTCAGGTCCACGTCACATGAACACCACAACCGTGAACAGCTTTAGCAGGTTTATACGCCTTGGTGGAGGGCGTTTTGCTTTGCACACTCACCTGCAGCAAGCCATACTTGGTCTCCACGTCGTACAGCTTGTAGTCCTTGATGTCGGTGGGCACAGGGGTGGGCAGGTTGTCCCACTGGCCTAGCACGTTGGACAGACTGGCAAACACAGGCTCTGTGCAGAACGCCAGGCAGTCCCTTTACAGGACAAACCACAAAGTACCCATTTAATATGGGGAGGGGAGGGTGACACCATGATTCCTTACACATGAACGTCATTACAATATGCTGGTTGATGCAACATGAATGAAAGAGAAATATTTAGAATATATTAAAATAACAGACAGGAAGCGAAGAAGGGCAATAGAGACTGTCAGAGACCATGTATTATTCAGTGAGCAGCCTCACAAGTGTTTTGATCACACACACACACACACACACACAGACAGATCTGAAATATACTTGTGTGGTGGTAGCCGGCGTGAAGGGGTGGGGTCGAGGGTTTTGCTATGCCTCTCTGTCCACCCCGCACTCTCTATGTAATCTGCTCACAATGCGCTGCATTGACTGTGCTGTATGAAAATAATGATTAATCCATGTTTTAGGACAGTCAAACTGTTATTTTAAATAATTTACTTCTACAGTTTATTTACAGTGGAAATAAACCTATTAAAATCCCCCATTCTGTTAGGTGATTATCAGAAGATACCTACTATTGCAGCATCACTAAACTAACGGCTAACGGCCTATAATATTGTATTTCTCAGAAGGAGGTAGGAATAAATTGCATCAAATAGTGTGTCTATTATCAACTAGGAATATTGTAAATAACCCTTAGTTAAATGTAAGATATACTAAGTTAAAGTTAACTTGATATTAATTTAGGTTATATAGTTTGTACTACATGTAATCTAAATAATGTTCTGTAATCTAAAAGTAAGCCTTTATTTCCTACTGATGCGTTTATAGATTTGTGAAGCATTTATTTTGAAGTCCATATGTCTATTTCCTATCTTCCAAATACAGAGACTGACTGTTGAACTGGAACCAGAGTTCAGTAAACTTAACAAACACGTCATGGCAATGTAGGTTAATCATTTCAATGGGGTAATATTTTTTCCAGTCTATAAAAAGGTCAGCCTATCCATTTTTCTGATGGCTTTCCTATTCAGTGTGCAGAGACGCTACGCCGTGTGTAACATTCTCCGTGACAGAAATAGCAGCTTGCACTTTGCAATGGGATTTACGCAAGTAGTTAAAGTCAACTTCGTATTCCTATCTCAATCATCAGCTGCGGTGGTAGGCTAATAAAGAATGAGGCTTGCTGTCTTTGCCTGGTAATGTTGAATTGGTTAAGCAAAAGCTTAACACGACTCTAGTTTATAGGCTAGGCTACTCACCAGCGCAACATGTAGGCTATACGGTGCTTTTCCAGTGCGTGGTACCAACCCGACTCTACTCGCTAATGGTAGCATCAATTATTAATAAAGTGGAATAATAGATTCAAATAACTTTGTAACACAAGGGATAGAGATTGAGGGGAGATGATCCACTAGTCGCTTGATCACAGATGGCATCCTTCTCTAAGACCGATACAAAAAATAACAATGAAATGCTAAGACGGGTTGCCAAATATACTTGGGCAGCCTTGTGTATATAGCTGGGCGGCCCCGCTCAAATAGACTATGTTGTGTGTGGGAAACACTGACACACACGTACATGCACCAATGTAATTGTGGCAAAGGCTTGTTCGCATGTGCGTTTCCACTCACCGGGACTCTTCCAGGGGGTGTTGGACGGTGAGCAGGCGCGGGTGACGGAGTCTGGTCAGCTGCTGCACCCCTCTCTTCAGCGAGTCGATGATCTGGTCCTTGTCAAACTTCTGGTATTTGTCCACCATCTTTTTGTCAAATACAAACACTGCCACCTCCTGGATGGGCCAAGAGCAGTATGAGCAGTTGCACGGTTTAGCATTATGAACGGCCAAAGCTATATTAAGTGCCTTGTCTCTGATCAGTAGCACCATTTGACATTGTAGCCTGTGTGTTACGTATAGCACTCTATAGCCTGTGTTATGCTATTGAATTGTGGGTGCAAAACTACAGGCCACATTTTGTACAAACACACATACACACCTACCTGTTTGGTGGACTTCTTGGTGCCATTATAAATCCTCCAGCACATGCCAGGACCACCGCTAGCAATGTGTCTGCCCACCTCAAACTCCCGCGTCACCGGATTGCCCATAACAGCACTGGTGACATCAGCGGTCACCTTGGTGACTGTACTTTTCAGCTTGTTCAGCATGGACTCCATTTTGGAGCCTAAACTGTTGGCTGAGGAGAAAATAGTGTGATCAAAATGCATCACGGTGGTTCAACTGGTGGCAAAACAATGGAATTCACAATGACGGATTTCACAATGAATTGCATTAAACAAGAAGCTTACCATTATACTTCTGTAAACAACAAACTAGTCTGTGATGCACCAGGTTGCCATTGGCACGCCTTCAAAGCATTGCCATAAAATAATAAAATCTGTTCTGCTAATGTGGTATTGAAAATAACGTTGAATTGAAAAGTGCCTGCCAATGATTGACAATTGGCATCATCCAGCCAAAGATAGGGTACGTATACTTAATACAGATTAGCAGCCATCTCAAACTCACTTTGGATTTTATATAAATATATATATATATAAATGAAAACTCATGGTAGATCACATTAGATAAAAAATGTCTGTAATGTATAACAGTAACATAGGTATCAAAAGCGATTTGTAATATTGGGCAGGCTACATTTTAAACTAAACAGTAGGGGTATACTACATAGGAACAGCCTCCCTGCACTAATTCAACAAGATTGTAATATGTCAAAAGACGCTTCTTCATGCAAAATATGCTTGTTGGGGAAAGGAACGGTATTATTCTGGCCAAACAGACTCAAAACATAAATACAAGACAAACGTAAGACAAAAAGAATGGCTATGTCTAAACAGATTCACTTATTTTCAATGGTGGTTGAGCATCTAACTGTTTATATTCACACACTAACACCGACGTGGAAAGATTCATATTTTACCACTTTGCTGCCTGCCACTTAGGGGAAATTATGTCAACCACGGTTAGACTAAGATTAAAAACGCAAATGTGTTCAATACAATGTAATAACAACATTCAAACCCATCAACTGACAAAACTGTAGTGTGGCTACTTTGCTTGTACTGTAGGCTACTGTACTGTACACAGGTGCGCAAAACAAGCTAACGTTTAGGTTTGCTACAGGATAGCTTTTGTGAACCATCAAGATAACAAATACAGTTAACTATTTTAATCTAAGGTGTCACGCAATCAATAGTTAAAGTGTATGCAGACAACAGGTTTATTAATGTGTAGTTTAGTATATGATATACTGTAGTTTCAGTCAAAAGCTCCATGGCTAGACAAGGTAATTAGCTAGCTATGTGCTAGGCTAAATAAACCGACGTCATCATCATTAAACTATAGAATTGGTTTCGCTACCAACATGTTAAACATGTTATCTCGTCCGTGCCTACCTTAAAATAATATATTATGGGGTTCTTGATCCGAACAGACTGCGCTACAGCTGTCAGTAATGGCTGATGAAAACAACCTCCATGTCTACTACCAGCGTAGGAACTAGCTTAGCAAAGTAGCGGATAGCCTTCCGGGGTTTGGAGTCAGGTGCGCCATCCACGTTGAGCAAGTCATAGTTGGGTCATTCCTGTTATGCGGTAACATTTTGGACTATTTTTCAGGTTTTTGGTATTATATCATAAAAGTGACATGTTTACCTCTCAGGAAAATACAATGGTCAAGCTCAGGCACTTAAAAAAAATTAGGTTCATATTCCACAGTTATGGTCAAAATCCTAACAGGGTGGAACTTTTTGAGCTAAGTTAGCCAGAGTTCTGTGAGTGATCAAGATTTAGCTAGCTAACCTTCTA
>JAODTR010005776.1:0-11178 GCA_025399935.1 Amblyopsis rosae
TACCAGGAGCTCAAGGCTCCAGACAACACAGCTCTCAGGATCATAGGGACACACAAACCTCTCCACCACGATAAGGTCAAAAATAATGTAAAAATCTAAATAACTTTACAGGTCTTTATATGGTTTAAACAAAGTTTCCCATGCATATTCACTTAACCATAATCAATTAATTAACATGCACCTGTGGAACGGCCGTTAAGACATTAACAACTTACAAAGTAGGCATTAAAGGTCATAGTTCTAAAAACGCAGGACACTAAACAGACTTTTCTACTGACTGTGAAAAACAGTGTGTCAATGAAATCATTCACTACTTTTAGGGAAGCTGTGGTCGTGCTGTTTTTTCCTAAAGCCTGATTGAAAGTCAGATAAGGTGTTATTAGCAGATAGAAATTATTTCAATTGTACACTCACAAGGGACTCCAGAACCATTACCAACATAGACAATTTAGAAATGGGCCTATAATTATTTAAGTATATCGGATCACCTCCTTTAAGCAATGGAATCACAAAGACAGACTTCCATATAATGAGGTATTTTGTTGGTATTCAATGAGAGTAAAAAAAATGTCAGGTGACGCAATAAAATCAGCGGCTAATTTTAAAAAGTAAGGCTCAAAGTTATCAGGACCTGCTAATTTTCTAGTGTTTCTACGTTTTAGGGCATTATGCACACCTGATACTGTAACCTGATTTAAAATTAAATGATCTACTTATCTTAACATGGTTGTCAGAGTAACACACAGTATGGGAATTTTTAGGTGTGATATTGAGGGAGTCAAACAAGGAACCTGTTGCAATTAAAATGCTCATTAAAACAACCAAGCATTTTGGCCTTATCAGAGATTTTATGCGAATTCTTTACAATAGGTGGAAGCTCTATGCCATTAGTATTACCAGCTAGGGATTTAATAGTTTTCCAAAATTTCAATGGATTTAGATAGCTTGATGTTTCTGTAAGGAAATTTTTAGTTTTTGCTTTCCTTATAGCAACTGTGCAGACATTTCGCATTTGCCTGAATAGCAACCAGTCGGACCCTAAACCTGTTCTCCTGGCTTTCGCCCATGCCACATTGCACTCATGAAGTAAATTTGATGTCTGACGTAAACCATGTATTGAGTTGCCCTTTTACTCTATATTTTCTGAAGGGCACATGTTTGTTTACTATTTAAATAAAACATCATAAAAAAATGTCCAGGCATTTTCAATGTCAGTAATGAGACTTTCTTTCCCAATCAACATTTAACAGGTCATGACTAAACCCTTGTTCTATAAAATGTTTTGTCACACTTTACAATAATTATAATATTTCTAACGGTTGCAATGACACAGTGATGTCATTTGTGAATACAGAAGCAGTTGTGTACTTATGTGGAACATTAGTAATAATTAAATAAATTAAAGATTTTTCTGGGCATTTTATATTAGGTCTTGTAGGACTATCAACTATCTGGAAGAAATTTAGCATATCACAATAAGATTTAAATTCTTATGCTGGTTGCAGCCAATTCCAGTTCAGATCTCCAATAATGATAATTTTATTATTGCTCAGTCCAGATAGAAGATGTATTAGAGCTTGAAGAGCACCACTGACAGCTGAAGGTGCCCTGTAGCATGCAACAACCTTTATATGGAGTGCTTTAGAGACCTCAAGAGCTAAAAATTCTAATTGCTTACTCACTGATGAAAAACAGCACATTAACATGAAACTTATTTTTTATAAAAATTGCAACACCTCCGCCCCTTTTTGATTGATCAGTTCTATATACATTTTATATAAAATTATGTAGACATGGAGTAGTCTAGCCTATATGGACTTTGTAGAATACATGTATAACAAGTCCTGAAGTTATTTATTACTAAAAGGCAATATGGAAGTATCATATTGAACATAAGAATCAAGATATGTCCACTGAGCCAAACAAGACATAAAATCAAAAACACTTTTGGATTCCTGGGGTTTTATATACAATATTCTCAATATTACAAGCGCAAAAGTGCAATGCTCTACCAGTTGAGCTAATAAAATGTATTGAAAACATTGGTGACAATTATTCAACCTGTCAGTCACAAGCCTATATGGGGAGGGGTTGTTGTGATTGTTTACAAACATGTGCTGCCCTCTATATCAAACAAGGGAATAGAGGGTGTGGGCAGTGCAGCTTTAATGTTTATGACCCTTAATTCCAATTTGCATAATAATTTTGAACGCGGTGTATATCCAAAGGGTCCGTTAATAAACCTGTATTTTAGTTTATTTGGTAAATGGTATGAGAGGAGTGTATGTCTCAAACTATGCAAGGGTTAGGGTTAGCTTGGCTTCTCTCTGTTCATATGATATGCGCTTTACTTTAAGTAAAGCCCGTTCTGCTTGTCCAGTAGAAAGCCTGTCCGTTCTTTGAACCGTTCCGGGGTTGGGGCAGTATCATAATCTGTCACTCCACAATTTTATCAATAGGTCTGTCTGTTGACGAACATATCAATGCACACGATCAACGTAGAAAACTACTGGCAGATTAAATCCACTGACAGTCTGCGGGCAGTGTGCATCATACCTGGCGGAGAAAATATTCCATGTGAGTGTTTACAGGCTTCAGTAGCCTACAACATTTGGTTATTGGGCTTTCTGTACATATTTGCTGACTTGCTCAGCACATCAGCAAATGAACGAAAAGGCTGACCTATTGCTCTGTTTACATTTAATAAATTCGACAGCGCGCCACGCTACATGTGAGATCTTGCTCATTTGCGCATGCGGGTCAGTTCCGAATGACCTTATGGGTCACATTTAAACAGGTAATGTGAACAGTAAAACCACAAAAATCGGATTTGAACACTGACTGCAGTCTGAATGTAGCCTTAGCTATTGCTGCGACACAAGCACAAGGTGATTTAATTAATAGGAAAACCTTTCCCCTCTGTTTTCAGGCTGTAAAGATTGCTTTGGTACCAGAGTACGTAGATGATCAGGAAGGTGAGTTTAAACACCTGGCAAGGGCAGGTCATTATTAGGAGTATAACGATGATATATATAGATTTACATTTTATACTGGAGTATAATTATTACATTAATTTCTGCCTCAAGCCTATGCTTATGTTTTATTTTTATAAATTACACTCAGGAATGCAATTGCACATGAACATTAGTTTGTGCAATGAAGACGTGTATATGAAAAATGTTAAATGTTCTACGATGTTTAAGCATGTATATGAAGAATCACTGAGCTTCTCCCACAACTGTTTATAGATGCATGTATTTTACTGTCATTGCACACATTCATAAAACAAAACTCTGGAGCAATCTAATTGGCAGCTTAAAGTAAAAAAATATAATATCCACCAAAGAAACAAGGTTAGGGTTATTGCACAGATCATTGGTGTACATAGTCAGTTATTACATTTCAGCCACAGGACCAGTTCTTACACAATCTAATTAAATGCTGTGAAAATATAAAATACTCAGAAAATATGATTTTTTTTTTTTTTTTTTTTAAAGGAGCAGTGAAATACAGAAGTGATGCTGTGTGTAGCGGTGTATATTCCTTTTCACACACAATGTATACCTGTATTTTACAGGGACTGTTCCTGCATGGGGTCATGTTTGAACGGGTCTATATACCTGTATATCCGTTCCCCCAATTTCCCTATCTTGTGACCTAGTAAAATTACAGGGTTATAGTTATAGCTGTGATGTGAACGAAAGCAGAACCAATGCAGGGACAAGCACTTAAAATCCTTCAATGCACAAGCTACACAAATGCACAACTTCGAATGCACAACATGCGTCAAAAATGACCCGTATTAATTTCCCATGTATTTTCTTGTATAGCTCGGTTTCTTTGCTACAGTCCCCTCCAAAAGTATTGGAACGGCAAGGCAAATTCCTTTGTTTTTGTTGTTCACTGAAGACATTTGGGTTTAAGATCAAAAGATGAGTATTAGACAAGAGTTCAGAATTTCAGCTTTTATTTCCTGGTATTCACATCTAGATGTGGTAAACAACTCAGGACATATCACCATTTCTGTTAGACCACAGCATTTTCAGGTGAGCAAAAGTAAAGGAACAAATAATCTTCAAGTAAATAACATTTCATATTTGGTGGCATAACCCTTGTTTGCAATAACTACCTCAAGCCTGCGATGTCGTCCTAATCATCTCTCCTTTGTCAAAAACAAAGCCATTCAGACATAGTACTATAGAGATTAACATAGAATGAAAACAAAATACTATGCTCCCATATGTTTGGCTGTACTCCAAATTTTTTGTCTACGCTCCTAAATGTTTTAACTTGGAGAACGTGCGCTCCTTGGGGGGAAAGTCAGTGTGTAGAGCACTACCAGCTGTATTCAAGGTGATCAGAGAGAATAGAAACTAAGTGTGATTACTTGCACTACAGACAGCCAGTACTAAGCAGTATGGGCTGTTTTCACATGCCAAACAATTTCACTCTCACCTAACAGCAAATGAAACAGACAGGATTAATATTATGTATGAAACCCAGTACCGAGCCTTGGGGGACACCCAGTGAGACTGCCTCATATCTTGATCTGCGGGATTTCAGTTTGACGAATTGTTGGCGATCTGAGAGATAGGAACGAGCAACTCCTGCAATTCCAATACCAGCCAGACGTTCCAGGAGTAGTGGGTGGGAGATGGTGTCGAAGGCTGCAGTCAGGTCAAGAAGGATAAGGATGGACAGGAGGCTGGAGTCAGCTGCACGGAGTAGATAATCTGTGATTTTTATTAGAGCTGTTTCAGTACTGTTTAGGACGGAATCCAGACTGAAATGGGTCGAATAAATTATTGGAATTTAGATGACTGAGAAGTTGAGAGGCTACCACCCTCTCAAGTGTTTTGAAGAGGAAAGGAAGGTTTGAGATGGGGCAGAAGTTGTTCCAGTCGTTGTTGTCACACAGCATTTGTTTTTTGTGTGGGCGAACCAGCTGTGATTTTTAGGGTGGGGGTATGAAGGCATATGCAACAGGCGAGAGATGGAGGGAAGGCATGTTTTGACGAGGCTAGTGGACATTGGATCGTTGGCAGGTAGTCATCATGAAATGTTTTTCATGATGATTTCAGTAGTATACTTTTCAGTGGCCGGAATGAAGTCAGAGAGGCAAGAGGTAGGGGTAGAGGAAACTAAGACTACACATCGCCCTGAACATACCATCCCCACCATGAAACATGGAACAGTATTCTTTGGCAGATTATCATCCGTAAAACCCAGTGGAGGCAGTGTGATGGCATGCATGGTTTCCAATGGTACTGGTTCCATAGTGTTTATTGATGTGACAGAAGATGAAAGCATCAGGATAACTTCAAAAGTGTTTGAGGATATACTGCCTGCTCGCTTCTCTGCTGATTAAAGTTAATGAGACTTTGTGTATGAGAGAAAAATACTATTTGGAAAAAAAAAAGCTCAGTAAAAGGAGTAGGCTTCATTTTATTTGAGTTGCCTATTTCTAGGGAATTGTTCAGAGTGAAGTAATTCTAAATTTTACATTAGTTCGGCTCCATCCATGAAATATTACACTACTGTAAAAAACTTGGTAAGAGAACTAAAGGACCAAGAAAGTGAATATATAAAAAATCTGTTGAAACTAGGGATAGACGATATCTCAATATAAATATATATCACAATATAAATCTTTTTCAATAACTGTAAATTCTGATATTTTGATATGCTTTACAGCATTTTTCAGTGACTGATGTTAAGGGCGCAGCCATTCACTGAATTGAAGCAGAGCCTTATGACGTTTACTACAGACACTTGTATTGAGATTTTCATATGGTTCATATAGATATTGGAATTATATCATATTGACCGTAATTAAGAAATATATCATGATATATTTGCCCATATCCTCAAGCCCTAGTTGAAACAGTGAAAGGCCATTAAAATAAATACAATAACCTACATGCGCATACTCTCAGCTGTAATATTAACCTAATGGCACTCATGTTTCTGTTAATAGATGTTCAAGATGTTTGGCAGTTTCGGCCCCCTCCTCGAGGTGTCACGAGTAGCGAGGAATACACACTGTGTAAAAGGTAACTTAAATGCACACAAACTGTTTACTGTTATATGGTGCAGAATTTGTATTGGTTTATTGTGACTAGCGGTCTTCACGGGTCCAAAAAATTTGATTAATTAAATAAAAAACGTATAAATTGAGATTCGTTTCGAAAGCACCCGACGACAAACCTGTACCCGAGAAGTACAGTGGATTTTTTTTTTTTTAAATGGACCCGTACCTGTTCGGGTCCAAAAGACCCCTGAGTACCAAAAGAATAAACAGAAACTTAAGCTACATATAATAATGTAAACATATGTATTAATTATGGGGTCCAGTTCGCATTTACCCGAGAATCATTGCATTCATGTCAGACCCGACCCAGATCCGAGTCCAACACTCAAAAGTTGGACCCGGTCCGGTCTTGGAGGACCCGTGAAGGCCTCTAATTGTGACCATTTGGCTGTCCCACCCAATATGATGCGACTGATTAAAAGTACTATGCCTCTCCTATGTCAGGTTCCTGGAGCAAGGCCTTTGTCGGTATGGAGCGCAGTGCACGTCTGCCCACTCCCAAGAAGAGCTGATGGAGTGGCAGAAGCGCTATGCCTCACGCCTAATACGTCTAAAGCATCAGCAGGAGAACAAGCACTTCACCGAGAACTACATGGAAATGCTCATAGAGAAGTGGATGAACTCCCTGTCACCAGAGAAAGTGGTGAGTGTGCAAATGTAATTTTTGTTTAATGCTCAGTATCTACCAGTAAATGTAGGTTGCTACCTACCAGACTGTTTCAGTTTCTCAATTAAATCAAGAAAAAAAACAAAAAAATTTGTTTATCGCTAGGCCATACATACTGAGTAGTTTTGTCCACTAATCTTACTACAGTGTGTGTAGTAAGTCAGCTGTGGTTTGGGCTGAGGAGCCTCTTTCTGAACTTTAGGCCAGACCTGCATGTTTTTTTCAGGTACAGATTTAATTATAGGGACTGTTAGCATCAGGGAATTGCGAATAAAACAAATTTCCACTGGCCACTCGGGCCACCAAGCCAGTTAATCTTGTTGCTAAATTGAATAGTGGCTACAATTTTGCATGCATTTTCACGAAGTAACAAAATTGAGTGGAAATAACACATAAAAAAAAAATCTTAACATCTTCTATAGGCTGATTATTACATCTATAGGTCTTTATACAGTTGTATTATATTTTCACCACGTTTGGTAGGCTATAGAAAAACACAAATAACTAGGCTATATGAATACAAATGTTATCCCCTCCACTCCATTTGCTCATGATTATGTTATTTAATACTTGCAATCAAGAATTCATTGTGTAGTACCCTAGGCTTTTAACATTAGAATAGTATGTTTGGGCAGTGAGGCTATCATGAATAGGCTATATTAACATACATGCTGACAATAATTCAGGCGAGCAAGACGCTATTAATAACCTACGTTCGATCGATACAATTTTGGGAAATGTCTAAAAGCGCTAGGCAGAAAAACTTTTACTCCCGCATCCACCTTGCCTTAACGAACCTGAACCTTGTATTGAGCGGATGAGTTCTCTTAATTTATGGACCAATCTGTAGCTTTTATCGGGTTTTGGTACTGCTTATATTTGCAGATTACAACGGGAATTTTCAACTCTTTCTACTACTTCTAGTTCCTCCAACTCACTATTTGTTTTGATTATCTCATCTTCCTTTTTAATCAATGGATATTGTCTCTCAATTTCAGGAACACCTACATTTGTGTGTAATCTTTAACATACCCTACAACATTCTTAAATATCTGCCATTATAGAGCTCTTAAGGTACTCTGTTATCTTCCTTTTGATTTCTTTCCGGAAATAGCTGGTTATACACTAATATTCTGGGTTGCACGAAGTTTGCCATCATTGAGGCTCCTGCTAGTCCTACTTGATCGGGTGTATTATGGCTTGATATGCACTTTTATGATCACATAAATGATGATCTCACTGTTGCCAATCAAAATTGATTCGTGGTTGATTTTGCTTTTGATTTCTGGTTTCCTTAAGCTTCTATCTCCTTATTACACCCTTGTCGATAGAAATCATAATATGACCTTATGTACACATCTTTACATGAGTCACTCCTGGCTCCCTGCATTTGTTCCGCTAACCTGAACCTAATTGTTGGCTTAATTTTCCTTCTTGTACCACAGATAAGGCCACTATCTCTTACTTAATTATCCTTATCTCCTTCTAGCCCTTCTCTTCCCGATAACTTAAAATAAACATTGGTGGTCATTTACGCAACAAGTTACAACCTTACCTCATATGTGGTCTTTTATTGGCATCTGGTTGACGTCTGATCTAACATAAGCATATAAGCAATATACACCGATCAGCCATAACATTATCACCACTGACAGGTGAAGTGAATAACACTGATAATCTCGTTATCATGGCACCTGTCAGTGGGTGGGATATATTAGACAGCAAATTTTGTCCTCAAAGGTGATGTGTTAGAAGGAAAAATGTAAGTAAGTGTCTGAGCAACTTTGACAAGGGCCAAATTGTGATGCTAGACAACTGGTCCAGACAATCTCCAAAACTGTAGCTTTAGTGGGGTGTTCCTGGTCTGCAGTGGTCAGTACCTAGAAGTGGTCCAAGGAAGGAAAAGCGGCGAACCGGTGACAGGGTCATGGGCGGCCAAGGCTCATTGATGCACGTGAATAGCGAATGCTGGCCTGTGTGGTCCGACCCAACACACAAGCTTCTGTAGCTCAAATTGCTGAAAAGGTTAATGCTGGTTCTGATGGAAAGGTGTCAGAACACAGTGCATTGCAGTTTGTTGCGTATGGGACTGCGTAGCCACAGACCAGTCAGGGTGCTCATGCTGACCCCTGTACACTGCCGAAAGAGCCTGCAATGGGCATGTGAGCATCAGAACTGAACTACACTGCAATGGAAGAAGGTGGCCTGATCTGATGAATCACGTTTTCTTTTACAACACGTGGATGGCCGGGTGCGTCAGTTTCCTGGAGAACACATGGCGCCAGGATGCACTATGGGAAGAAGGCAAGCTGATGGAGGCAATGTGACGCAATATTCTGCTGGAAAACCTTGGGTTTTGCCATTCATGTGGATGTTACTTTAACACATACCACCTACCTAAGCATTGTTGCAGACCATGTACACCCTTTCATGGAAACGGGTTTCCCTGATTGCATTGGCCTCTTTCAGCAGGATAATTCACCCTGCCACAAAGCAAAAATGGATCAGGAATGGTTTGAGGAACACAACAAGTTCAAGGTGCTGACTTGGCCTCCAATTTTCCCACATCTCAATCCAATCGAGCAGCTGTGGGATGTTCTGGACAAACATCTATGATCCATGGAGGCCCCACCTCGCAGCTTACAGGACTTAAAAGATCTGCTTCTAAAGTCAGTACAGGTCTAGTGGAGTCCATGCCTCGACGGGTCAGAGCTGGTTTGGTGGCAAAAGGGGGACCTACACAATATTAAGCAGATGGTCATGATTAGGCTGATTAGGGCTGGGTATCGCCACTGATTTCTAGAATCGATTCCGATTCACAGGTCCAAAATAGATCCAATGTCGATACAGTTAGATATTTCAGGTACAATACCAATTTAGCGTCATGAACATAATGCTTGCAGCGTACATTTGTGCAATAGACAGGCCATAAGCCCCAAATAAAGAAAATAATCTATTTTGCAATTATCCTGTAACTCTACAGTATTTTACCTGCTTTGTGGCCTATTATATTTAATAATGTCCTTGTATTCCAGTTTAAATATTTTTGAGCAGGAATACAGGGCCATAAAAAACTAATCCACAATTTGGCTTGACACCCCTCGACACTTTAGTCTAACAAACATCTGAACCATAACCGTAAATTAAAAGCTGCTGTGTGACGGGTTGCAATTCTAACAAGGTATGGAACCGAATATGTAGTTTTATATCCAAGCATTTAGACAAAAATTATGGTATATGCAGGCAGTCAGAAACCAAGCGCGAAATACACCAACCAGAGGGAAACGCATCCGGCTTGAGCAATGCGATGCAGCTGAGCTAAAAACATTAGAAATCTTTCATAATGTCAGATTATTTTTGCACACTATGCCAACCAGCATCTTTAAGGCATTCTGATGATGGAGTTGCAAGAAAATAAACATTTTATTTACTAGTGCACCACATTTCTGTTGTAGGCTGTATAGTGCATTATTTTTGTAAACATTAAATGGGTCTATGATACAAGTTCATTTTAATACAAGAGACTGCATTTCTTTAGTGTTTTGGTGGCACTAGAACACATTAATTCCATAGATAATACGTGCATTTTCATAATCTGGTCTGAATCGTTGTTTTAATCCTCAAAGTAAAACTGTAACCTATGCGGCAGTCGGCATCATATTTTCCTCGTGCAGATCGCCAGCCGTTACTTTACTAGCTTTAGAAAAGTTTATGCAGTCAACACACACGCAAACAATTAGTAATGCATTAAGCCTTCCTCACCGTTTCAGTGTCCATGTGTCTTGAATTTGAAAACTGACATAATCCAACGCGCTCATGTTCAACTCAGGGAGAAGCAGACAGACCTTGCACCGGTCCTACAGTTTTAAAGGGGAAAGCACGCCAATCTTGCATCTGGTTTTAAAAGATCGATCTTGGGATTTTGTGACTCGATTTAAGATATTGTTCGCGAGTGAGGGGACTATGGAGCGAGAGATTGGCCGGAGAATCGGAGCTGCGGTATTGACGAGAGCTGAGCCGCAAGGCAAAGCTCTCGATATACCGGGCAATTTTTGTTCCTACGGTCATGAAGGGTGGGTCATGACCAAAAGAACAATATCACGGGTACAAGCGGCCAAAATGGGTTTTCTAAGGAGGGTGGCTGGCTTCTCCCTGAGAGATAGGGTGAGAAGCTCAGCTATACGTGAGGAACTCGGAGTAGAGCCGCTACTCCTTCGCGTTGAAAGGAGCCAGTTGAGATGGTACGGACATCTGGTAAGGATGTCCCCTTGGGTGCCTCCCTTGGGAGGTGTTCCAGGCACGTCCAGCTGGGAGGAGGCCTCGGGGAAAACCCAGGACTAGGTGGAGTAGCGGCTCTACTCCGAGTTCCTCTCGGATAGCTGAGCTTCTCACCCTATCTCTAAGGGAGACGCCAGCCACC
>JAODTR010005777.1:0-7500 GCA_025399935.1 Amblyopsis rosae
TGTCCACATGTTCCAGACCATAGCCTAGTGTTAGCACTGTGTTGTCCACATGTTGTTCCAGACCATAGCCTAGTGTTAGCATTGTGTTGTTTACATGTTGTTCCAGACCATAGCCTAGTGTTAGCACTGTGTTGTCCACATGTTCCAGACCATAGCCTAGTGTTAGCACTGTGTTGTCCACATGTTGTTCCAGACCATAGCCTAGTGTTGGCATTGGGTTGTCCACATGCTGTTCCAGACCATAGCCTAGTGTTGGCACTGTGTTGTTTACATTCTGTTCCAGACCATAGCCTAGTGTTGGCACTGTGTTGTTTACATGTTGTTCCAGATCCATCGCTGGCCCGCTTCATGTGTGCTGAGCTTACCCGAGGCTACGTCCTGGAGCACAATGAAGCAAAGTACACAGAGCGCAGAGAGAAGGTTTACACATGCATGCGCATCCCCAAGGAACTGGAGAAGGTATGGACTTGCTTACTAAAAGCATATGAACAGAAACACATTTGGATTCTATGTTGGTTACATTTTTGTTCGGTATCTATTCACTGTCTGTAGTATTTTAAGGGGTTTGTGTACATTTAATTGATGCACACAATATTGGTAATTTGGTTGGGCATTACATTGAATTTAGTGGAAAGATTAACTGTGTATTTTTGTTGTTCTACTATTCGGCCACTAGGTGGTGGTGTTGAAACACTAAACTAAAGGCATACATAAACTACAGCAGTGTTTCCCAACCCTGGTCCTCGGGGAACACTGCCCTGCATGTTTTAGATGTCTGCTTGCTCCAACACAGCTGATTAAAATGAATGGCTCGTTATCAGGATTCTAATGAGCCATTCATTTGAATCAGCTGTCAATCACACAAGGCAACATCTAAAACATGCAGGGCAGTGTTCCCCGAGGACCAGGGTTGGGAAACACTGAACTAGAGTACCGTGTCTGTGCTAAATGCCTGGATGGAATATTAGATAAATGGATGCAAGTACCCACAGACTAGTATATGAGGCATGGAGCTCTTTATGCTTCTAGCAGTGCAGCCCTTCAGAGAGTCATCCCCTCAGACTAGACGTTTTTCAGCCCCCATATTATCTAATCCTGCTCAACATAGTCTCAAATTAGTCACAGAGTAGGTGGAGATTGTGTGCAAACAGATGTCAACATCTCCTCTGTGTGAAGCAACCCAAGGCCCCTGGGGGACCCCAACCCAAGGCCCCTGGGGGACCTCCAAGTTACATTACGTTCTTCAGTGGAAGCCCAACCCGCCCAGTAACATAGCTCTGTTTTGCTAGTGAGCTTAGCCCGACCCGGCCCGGCGTTCTCTGACTTCTCTCTTCCAATGACGCAGCAATAATAGCCTTGCTCATGTGCACACTGGTCGGTATGTAGCTGTGGTGGGATCTCTGGGCCCTCCTCAATGAGTGTTTACATTATTTGTATCTGATGTACTGACCTTAGCGGATAGGATGTAGATTGCACGCTGCACATCTCACTTTGACCGTGGTTTTAAAGATGTACGCTTTGGCTGTTGAATATAGTTAGCGTAACTTTGTGATTGTTTAGTCATTTTGTGCATGTGTGTGTGCGTATGCGTGTGCGTGTGTGTGTGTGTGTGTGTGTCCTCCAGCTGATGCTGTTCGGCTCCTTCCTGTGTGTGGACGCCTTCCTGTATGTCTTCACCCTGCTGCCGCTCAGGGTGCTGTTGGCTCTGCTGCGCATGTTCACCCTGCCCTGCCCAGGAGTCAGGTGGGGCTCACGCACACATGCATGCGCGCGCGCACACACACACACACACACACACACACACTTCTACGCTTTGAGCCATGAAAATGTCTTAAGCAGCATTTTGACTTTTCTTCACGTAACGTGTGTGATCTGAAACAGCCTTAGAGCCTATGAGGGCAGTGACCTCCAGTACATGGTGCTCTGACCATCTGACGTGGTACATGGTGCTCTATGTGACTTGGTACATGCAGTACATGGTGCTCTGACCATGTGACGTGGTACATGGTGCTCTGACCATGTGACGTGGTACATGCAGTACATGGTGCTCTGACCATGTCTGACCATATATTGCCTGTAGTTCTATATTCTTCCCCTCCTAATACCAGGTGTGTACCCTGTCTCACCCTCTCTGCCTGTTTTTGCTTCTTCCTGTCTCGCCCTCTGCCTGTCTCACCCTCCCTATTTCTGTCTCGCCCTCTGCCTGTCTCACCCTCTCTCTCCTGTCTCGCCCACAGGGTGCACATATGCCCCTACTGTAGGAGAAGCAGGTAACACTCTCACACCCTGACCAGGGCCTGCCCCCCTTTATGTGTGTGCGTGCATGTGTGTGTGTGTGTGTGTGTGTGTGTGTGTGTGTCCATCCCACGCTGCCAGTGAGGAAGAGGCACCTCTGTCTTTTCTTCTTCAGGCTTCTCATCCTGCTAAGTAGAACACACACGCACAAAACAAGCACACACACTTATACATACATAATATAAACTAGGGCTGTCCCGAATACCATTTTACAGGCTTAGAATACTTGATGGTATTTCTGAACGAGTATTCGAATACTCTCTAAAAAACGCCATTAAAAACACTCAAATATAATTAAGAAGTATAACAGAAGTAATCTTTGATTCCTAGCTTCAGTGAGCACACATGGAAACATAGCCATGCGCTCAAACTGGCCACTTTGATTGACATGTTAATTGAGCCAGTCAGAGCTGTCCAATAGCCTATACCTCCTGTATTAGCCAATAAGAGTGTGTGCTGAATGAACAGCCTTGCTGTCTTCGTACAAACGGAGCCAATTGCAATTAATTGTGTTGATGACAAAGTGTAGGGCAGGCGATTACGTTTAAACATGTGGGTTTATATGGAGACAGTAGGGATTAATGGGAAAACGAGCATTATAATGCATGTTTTTGCATTATGCATAATAATGCGAAAAAACAAATACTAGAATCCCAATAATTAAATCGAATACATACCCACCGAACGAATACCCGAATAATCGAATATTTGGGGCCAGCCCTAATACACACACACACACATTCATATACACATAGATACAAAAACACACACATAAATACACATACATACACACACATACATATATATGCACACACACACAGTCAGCTCGGTTGACCATCTCCCCGTCCCACAGGGTTGCAGGGTTAATTCCAAACCCCAGGTTGCTAAAGCAGTTAGGGGGACAGGACCTGCACCTCATAATCTCTCCCCTCGCCCAGACTCCCCCCTGTGGCTTTGGGGATTCTCACCAGCAACCTCCTGGTCTTGAGCCTCCACCGGGGCTTTCCTACGACAAGCCAAGCTCCCCCCTCCCCCCTTCCCTGTTCTCTTGCTTAGATCCCAATGACTAGTGCTGCTGAGCTAGCCCCACTGTTCTGGAGCAGACATGTGAGTTAGCACGGTGTGCTAGCTAAGTGGACATTGCAGGCACTGCTTTGCTAAGATACTGTATCTTAGCTTAGCTTAACATGGCCATCTAGCTGCTATCTTCACTGTTCTGGACAAGACGTGGGTTAGCAGGTAGACAATGCAGGCACTACTTTGCTAAGCTGATGTAGGTCAATGATGAGAGTAAACAATGCAAAGATAAACATAGAAAACATATGTAATCCACTGTAATTATGTAATGTAATGATCCACTGTAATCTATGTAATTATGAATGGAATGCTGATCAGACGCTAGGGCCTCTGGGTAAATACTTATAGACATACCTGCCCCCCCCCCCCCATTTGGTTGCTACGCTAGTGTCGTCATAATAGGTGCGACGTTGACATGGAAACCACGTAGTCTCACAGTGTGATTTGACGATTTCCTCCCAACCCTCCACTGCCTGGCTGCCACCCAATGCCATCAGTGGGGAATGCTGTATATAGAGCTCTGTGGACACTGTGTACCTCTCTCACACCTTAGCCTGTCGTCATTCAACACTGTCTAAGCGGTTTTCTTCCAAACGCTCTGGTTGTATCTATTCTAGGAGCCCATGATGATGGGTGTAGTTGGACGTGTGCCACTAATAACACACTTTGTTTGGAATTACCCACAAACAGAATGCTGCTGCTGTGCAGTATCTGACTGTCTTCATTTGCGCACAGTGTCTTGTCAAGTAGCCGCTCAGTATTTGTACAAGACGACTTTCACAGCAGCAATGATTACTGAGCCATGCATCCTCCAGGGCCCTTTATCATCTTTAGTTTATTTGCATGGTTAAATATTCTGTGTAAATATCAAACGGCTTCATCATATCTGCATGTGGGCTGTATATCCAGACATGGAATGTATGTCTGTGCAGTTGTTCAGTGTTTAAGATGAACCCCTGAGTTTAACTGTCACTCAAAACAGTGTGCCCTTTCATAATAATGTAGCATGTGCAGAACGCCCCCCCTCATTACTGTGTGTGTGTGTGTGTGTGTGTGCGTGCACAGCGGGTCCCGGCGGCTGCAGCCAGCCCAGGTGTGTGACGTGCTGAAGGCTCTGATCCTGCTGCTGTGCTTCTCCATGATGCACTACGTGGACTACTCCATGATCTACCACCTGATCAGAGGCCAGTCTGTCATCAAGCTCTACATCATCTACAACATGCTGGAGGCACGCGCACGCACACACACACACACACACACACGCACACTACATCAGCCTTGCATGTCAGCCATGCATGGCCCCACCTGACCACCAGGGGGAGCAGTTAGGGCTAGGTGGCTTGCTCAGGGACACCTCGACACTTGGGGAGAAGCTAGCGCGGTTTGAACCAGTGACTTCTGGATCCCCTGCACCCCGCTCTACCCCCGCTCTACCCCCCGCTGTGTGCAGGGGCTCACGATGCGTTGTGAAGATGCACCCTTTTGTCTTAACCGGTGCAACATGGCTCCGCCCACACTGGGCTCCGAGGTAGAAGAGAGCGTTTCTAACGTTGGTTGCCCCTCCCCCTCTCCCAGGTGGCCGACCGCCTCTTCTCATCGTTCGGCCAGGACATCCTGGACGCCCTCTACTGGACGGCGACGGAACCCAAGGAGCGCAAGAGAGACAGCATAGGGGTCATCCCTCACTTCCTCATGGCCGTCTTCTACGTCTGTATCCTCCATTTAGCAGCACTATCATAGATTAGCACAGTGCTATCATAGATTAGCACAGTGCTATCATAGATACACACAGTGTCATCATATATTAGCACAGTGTCATCATAGATTAACACAGTGCTATCATAGATAAACACTGTGCTATCATAGATTAGTACAGTGTCATCGTAGATTAGCACTGTGCTATCATAGATTAGCACAATGCTATAATAGATTAGCACAGCGCTGGCATTGTTTATTGCAGTGCTACCATAGATTAGCACAGGGACAGTGTAGATAAGAATTGATTCCTTCTTTATTGGTACATTATACTTTACGTGGTGTATAATTGTATCCTTTAAAGGTTAATACTGTTTATTGTTCTTACTGTTCTTTTATGTATTCCTGTTGTTAATACACACAATGTTATTGATATTGAATCATTAACTATACAACTCTACATATCATAGATTAGCACAGTGTTATCATAGATTAGCACAGCGCTATCATAGATTAGCACAGCGCTATCATAGATTAGCACAGTGCTATCACAGATTAGCACAGTGTCATCATAGATTAGCACAGCGCTAGCATAGTGCTAGCGTAGGGGCAGGTCATTGTGTGTGTGTGTGTTGTACTTCCTGAGCTCCTCAGTCCTGCATGCTATCCTCATTATGGTGCAGGCCTCCACGCTGAACGTGGCCTTCAACTCCCACAACAAGTCCCTGCTCACCATCATGATGTCCAACAATGTGAGCGCAACGACGCACACAGACACACACACACATATACAGACGCACATACACACACACATGCAAGTCGAGCGATCGCATTAATTGGTGGTGTTTTGTAATTCAGGGTGTATAAACTTTGTTTTTTTGTTTCATTATTGTTATGTTAATTAATGTTATTTACTGTATTTGTTTACTTCTGTTTTGTTTACCTTGTTTGTTTATTAATTATTGAATTAGTTTATTTATTAAGTTATGTTAAATGGGAGGCCTATGCCAATGTACCCCAAAATGTTCCTTAACAAGATGGTGGTGTTATTGGTAAAAATGCAACATGGTTTGCTGTTTACACTAAATAACGCACTACATTAATAATGCATGCTGTTATGATGTTCCTGTTTCCCTCCCACATAGTTTGTGGAGATCAAAGGCAGTGTGTTCAAGAAGTTTGAGAAGAACAACCTTTTCCAGATGTCCAACAGTGGTAAGAAGACCAATGTCACTATGTGACAACTTATATGCGTGTCTAAAAAAAGTGTAAAGGCAGAAAACATGGCGTTTTCTGTATGATCTGGCCCTTAGGGTGTAAATATTGTAAGTGTAATGTAGGATATTTTGTCTCCAGTGGCCAGAGTTCAAATGAAAAAGAAAAAAACTTTTGCCTTGTGTAACATTATGGTGTCAGATCAACATCAGATTGGGCCTTGATACGTGACATGCAGTGCTTCCAGAAAGTATTCACAGCACTGTTTCCACATTTTGTTTTGTTACAGCCTTATTCCAAAATTGGTTCAAATTCTTAAAGTTTGCCAAAAGTTACCTGAAGGACTCTCAGATCATGAGAAACAACATTATATGGTCTGATGAAACAAAGATTAAACTCTTTGGCCTGTTCACACAAATTAACAGTTTAAGATTCCTCTTCTTGACTGGTCTTGGAGTAACATCCCGAGCATGAGCATTAAAGCCATCCATCCATCCATCTTCATCCGCTTGTCCAGAGTCGGGTCGCGGGGGCAGCAGCTCCAGCAATACATTTTAAAATTACACTAGATTAAGCATTTTGCAGTCACGTATAGACTAGGGTTGATAATGTATACAAAATAGAACATTTAGCTAAATCTGTTATTGTTTATGCTTCTCTTTACAGATATCAAGGAACGTTTCACACACTATGTTCTCCTGCTCATAGTTTGTCTCCGGAATATGGAGCAGTTCTCATGGAACCCAGGTAAAGGACTGCATTTATAATGTACACAGTTTTCTAACACACTCGACACCCACATACTGTATTCACCCATATACTGTATTAAATACTGTATTCACCCACATACTGTATTCAATACTGTATTCACCCACATTATGTATTAAATACTGTATTCACCCACATACTGTATTAAATACTGTATTCATCCACATACTGTATTAAATACTTTATTCACCCACATACTGTATTCACCCACATACTGTATTCACCCAAATACTGTATTAAATACTGTATTCAATATTGTATTCACCCACATACTGTATTCACCCACATACTGTATTAAATACTTTATTCACCCACACACTGTATTCACCCACATACTGTATTAAATACTTTATTCACCCACATACTGTATTAAATACTGTATTCACCCACATACTGTATTCACCCACATAATATAATCTATTTTGGCTTCTGTACCCACTTTGAATTATT
>JAODTR010005777.1:10000-11177 GCA_025399935.1 Amblyopsis rosae
CAAGACAGTGATCATGTTACTGACAGTCTGTTAAATCAGATGTCCTGTAACTGGTCTGTCCCTAGAGCTGCTGCTGTGTCTCACGGGAGGTTATTTTTCCTGTCGTCGCGTCTGGCCGTCGCAGAACTACGTTACCTAGGAGACCGTCTCTAGTCTCAGCCTCTTCATCAATACCACGTTACCTAGGAGACTGTCTCTAGATGAAAAAAATATTTTCTTCTCAGTTAGATTTTAGTAAATTATGAAGCTGCTATATCACAGAACACACACATACACACACAGAACACACACATACACACAGAGAACACACACACACACACACAGAGAACACACACACAGAGAACACACAGACAGAGAACACACAGAGAACACACACACAGAGAACACACAGAGAACACACACACGGAACACACACAGAACACACACAGACAGAGAACACACACAGAACACACACACGGAACACACACAGAACACACACAGACAGAGAACACACAGAGAACACACACAGAACACACACACAGGTTATGTAAGCCTCTCTATACTGCGTTGCTGACGTCCCTCCATAATTGTCACCCCCCCATCCCTCCTCCTTGCCCTAGTCCTGATGGATGGGGAGGGGGGGTACCATGTCATCATGCCACCTCACCCATGCCTTCCTACTGGGGAGTCACCATGGGGGAGTCACCTTGGGGGAGTCACCATGGGGGAGTCATCTTGGGGGAGTCACCATGTCGTCAAGCTCTTCTTGACTACAACATGTCAGCCCTGAACATTGATTCAGCGCTGACACAGTTTTGGGCTGCACACGGTATCCCGTGGCGATGCAGAGAGAGATTACATTACAATCATCTTCGTGCCGTTGATTGGGTATCACTACGGCTCTGGTTTAAGGCAGAGCTTTTGTTTGAGTGGTCAGATTATGAGCCTCCATTCTCAATGCAAATGTGCATTAAGACAAATAGCCGGGAACGCCATCGACAAAGGTGTTATGACTGAGAAATTTGACTAAGGATTTATGTCTGAGAAATGGATGCAAAACTAAAGGACTGTATCCCTCAGCGGGGGGTGGAGATCATTATATGTAGGAGATGGAACTCTATGGAGAAGTACCAGAGACATTATATAGAGGAGACAGACCTCTTAGAGAGTCCTCAATAGAACTCTATGGGAGAAGCAC
>JAODTR010005778.1:0-10058 GCA_025399935.1 Amblyopsis rosae
GTCAGCCCATTCCTGTACTTTGGTACAATAAACTGTAACCAGCAATTGGAACCTCACCCCCGTCTAGTATCATTACACGCATCCTAAGAATGACGTACGCATGATGCAATATAGCCCCTGAACAGAGGGGGCAGTGTATCAGGATTGGACAGACAGATCAACAGCAGTCTCTGAACAAAGAACAACAATGGCGGGAAGTTTCAGAGAGAAGCTAGTAGAGCTACAATAGTCCGTAATTACCAACATCTATATGATGTTTCCATGCCGCTCCACATTTTGACGCTTTGTTGTGGAAATTTGGTGGTAGTCAAGGAAAATATTCCAGTTTAAGGGATGATTCGGCCCTCATCTGCCCCCTACTGGATATATTTTAAATCCTCCAAGCACACGCAAGTATGTGAACCTTTCGCGACGCAGCCGCTTGTCTACGTGTACGCGTTGCACAAAAGCAAGTACTGTACATTGGGGCCTTTAGTTTACAATTGGCATGTAATAGCTGAATATACCTTTAAAGCCCACCTCTTTAGAATCCACCTTGGGACCCCAGCCACCTATTTCTTAGCACTCCACTAAAAGAAGCTCTTATCCTTTGTGCTGTACTCCTTTGTATGCACATCGCTTTGGAAAAAGGTGTCTACTAAATGCTGCAAACGAGATGTGCTCGTCCACACCTGCGCCAGTGCGCGGTGCGGTCACTTCCAGCGTTGCCACGGCACTGCAAATGGATGCTGAACTGGGTCGCATTGTTAAGGAAGTAGGCCTACTCCAGAGAGCTGAGCCCCACTTTGATGGCATTTCGGTGGCTTGTCAGCCAATTCACTGGAACTCTTTTATAGTTTTGCATACCCGTCACATTTGTATATGTAGAATATTCAGTTTTTAATTTAAAACAAAATAGCATACAAAAGCAAGTTGGTTTTATTAACAACTTTTTTATTAGCAAGTTAAAAAATTACCTGAATCCCCTTATATGACCAGCACATGATCAGGCATGACTCCACTCGAGCATAAAGAATACACGCACGCGCACACACGCACACACACACACACATGCATTTAAGCGTGCTGTGGGTTTGTACAGGGCTTTAGCGCCAAGAGGAGAGGTAGCAGCTACTCGTCCTGAGCTCTTAATACTGTACACGCTGGTTGTATGTCACCATGCTACACGGGCCGGCATTCTGCGAGGAAAACGAAATCGCACACAGTCTGTGTGTCTGCTGACCTTTACTAAACTAAAGCGTTCCAGCATCCAACGCGGAATCAATGTTTACGTAGGACTTATCTACTATGAATCATACCATCAAATTCTATACTTTGTTTGTTTGTTTATGTGTGCTTCATCTGGTTGGCTGCATGCCAAGACATCAGTGAGAGTCCATTCATGGTTCCTTTGTAAATAAACAATATAGTAACAATAGATGATGTGAAAATGTGCCGCTTTAAGTGTGTCCCAAGAGGAACGACTTCTCCAGGATAAATGACAATGACAGTCCAGCTCGCCAGACAGTTAGGATGTATTTTTCTTTTCTTCTCTTCTTGCCACTGCTTGTCAAGTTATATTAACAGTACAAAATAGAAATATAATTCCTTAACATTCTCAGAAGTTACTGCAAAGAGTTGAATTGTGGGGCCCTGCATTCACTGAGGATCTGTGTACAGTATATAGATATGGCGAGGCTTTGAGGTGTTTATTGTTGCACTATAACTGAAGGCCACCTTTCCGAACCTCTGCCCTTGCTTGTCATTAGCATGTGAACTGTACTGCTTTGTGGCTAGCTAGCGGTGTGCTATGTGCTAAACGGAAACCGACAAGAGCAACAAGTGCAGATTCCCCCTTAGTCAGCAAGTCTCGTGCACAGAAACGGTCCATAGAGGCACAGACAGATAGAAGCCCCCTTGCCCCATTTTCCACGGCAACATAAATGAAAAGTTGCGTTTCAGACTATAGTGGCTTGATGTAGTAGATGCAATAGACATATTAGTGAATCTCTTGAGTTTATTTTCAGATCATTATTGTGTGCCTTTCTCTTTTCTTTAAGAGAGAAATGTTTTTACCATTTCACAAGAATGAATTTCACATTTCCTTTCCCTTACCTTGCAAGGGGTAGGCCTACCTTATGGTCTAAATTAATTTCACAGACTAATCAAATAATTTGGGAAGAAAAAAATGAACACTGATTGATTGTGAATACAAATTCCTACCAAATAAAAGCAGTATCAGTTTGAGTTATATCTGCGGAGTACATTTGTAATTCACCAAAGCACCCGAGATAGCCAGGCACGTGGGGACGTAAGTCAAAGCATGACTTCGTACTACACGGTTCAACGACCAAAGATCTATAAATATGTCAGAACGTAGGGCTGGCTTGTTAATCATCCCTTTTACCTACAAAACGACTTGCGTAAGTGTACAGTCGAGGTCACCACGATGTACACACAGCTATCAACAGCGTATAATTTGCTGTCAGGCCCTTTTGATGCACGTCTCATTAACGTCTCAGTAAATATGTGGCTCAGGGAATGCTTTTGCCCGTTTAGCAATACGGAGGAATGCGAATGAACGCTGACAGCAGACATCATGAAATGTTTGACACTTATTTAGTGACTGTGGCTTCCTAAAAGCCCACCTTTGACTTTTGCACGGTCAACCGGCCGATCAGCGTCTTTTGTCCTGGTCGCGATTCAACTTTGACCCTGTCCGACGCCCCGGCAGTTGGCCGAAGCTCGTCCACAGCGAAGCCTCGGGAAGCGCCTTGTGCGGTCGCTATAGGATCCTAGACGCACGTCTGGCTATCGGCCTGCTTGTCACACGCTGCTGTGCTTATGGAATCTGTCAGGTTGTTGTTTCATAGCCCCCCCCCCCCCCCCACCGTAACCACCACACACACACACACCTTACTCTTTATCTCTGCACTCTCTCACCCCAGCTCTCTTGCTCCATCGCCTAACACACAGTGCCAAGTCAGCAGGCGAGCAAGTTTGAGTCCATTGTGTCTGTCCGCCTGTCCGCCTGTCCGCCTGTCCGCCTGTCCGCCTGTCCGCCTGTCCGCCTGTCCGCCTCTCTTTCTGTTAGTCGGCCTATCTCTCATTCTCTCTCCGGTTGTCTCTCGGTCTTAGTCTCTCTGTTATTATCTTTTCCTCTGTCTCTCTCTCTTCCCTTCTCTTTCCCTCTTTTCCTCTCACTCTCTCTCTCTCTCTCTCTCTCTCTCTCTCTCTCCCTCCCTCCTTATCTTCTGCTGTCTCTTTGTCAGTACGTTACAGTGCCACTATATCTCGACGTGTGCATACGATTGCGTGTTTGAAGCAAGTGCTACTAAAAAAAAACAAAAAAAACATGGCAGCTTTTTGTCAGAGAGACCATTCCCTCCTCCTCCTCACGCCGACGCTCTACCGGGGGGCTCAAATTGAGGGGCGTACTTTTTAGGTCAAAAAATAATAGATGGACACATCACATGATGTGTTTGTCTCCCTGTTAACCCCTGAATTGGACATCTGGTGCGCACACCCAGATACTCACTTACAGTACAACAATGTGTGTGTGTGTGTGTGTGGGGGGGGATGGGATGAGGGAGGGGGGGGGAAGGCGGTCAGACCTTTGCTATCCCCAGGGTTGGTAGAAGCACAACAGCCATCATTTAATTATTTCATTGATAGTACTTTATAAGCTAGTAGCAGAATACAAAAAGTAATGTATAAATCAAACTGTACCACTACTAACAAGTATGGCTAAAATATGCAACTTCTAATCATTTAAAAAGATTTTTTAATTTCTAGGGTTAGGGTTAGGGAAAATATTCCTGTGATCTCCTCTGCGACCCACCGGGGGGGGTCCTGACTGAGAACCACTGCTCTAGTACGACATCTAGTGGCATAAACCCATGTAGATCCGCTCGAACATTCCCTGGGAGTCACAATTTTATTAACGGCTGCCCTTAAACCCCCCCCCTCCCCCTCCTCAGGCAACATCATCGGCTCCGGGATCTTCGTCAGCCCGAAGGGCGTGATGGAGAACGCCAGCTCCGTGGGCCTGGCGCTGATCGTGTGGATCGTCACAGGCCTCATCACGGCCATCGGTGCGCTGTGCTACGCAGAGCTGGGCGTCACCATCCCCAAGTCTGGCGGGGACTACTCCTACGTAAAGGACATCTTTGGCGGGCTGGCCGGGTGAGAGAGAGAGAGTGTGACGGTTGTAGAAGACATCCCTGTATTGGTGTTATATTATACAGTAATAGACCTTTATAGAAGACTTCCCTGTATTATAGTTATATTATACAGTAATAGACCTTTATAGAAGACTTCCCTATATTACTGTTATATTATACAGTACTAGACCTTTATAAAAGACTTGTCTGGACATTAGTGTTATGTTTTACAGTACTAGACCATTAGAAATGACTTCCCTGTTTTACTGTACTAGACGTTTATAGAAGACTTCCTTGGACGTTCGCTTACTATTGTACAGAAGACGTTTCTAGATGTTGCAGTTGTGATTTTATATGGCTGTGGTTTGAGTTCACTATGCATTGTTACAACTGAAACTACATTTTGTAGTTTTGTAACTGAAAGTTTCATTATAACAGTTCTATTTGAAAATAGTGCCAAAACAATGAGGTTAGTGGTTTTGCCAAGACTATAAAAACAGAGCATTGTTTCTTCATTTATCCCAAATATACCTATTATTGAAGTGTTTTGTGAGAGGAATTTGACCAGACATAACAGCCAATGATTGTTCCTTTTCCCTTTGTACCTATCAATACACATCAATGAGCTGTTACTGGGAAAAGCTTTGTTTTTTAGTCAGTTTGAAGTGTTTATTTGTTTTCCCCTGCTCTGTCCTGCTGCGTTGTACAGTATGTATGTAGGTACAGTATGTGTGTGTGTGTGTGTGTGTGTGTGTGTGTGTATCTGTGTCTACACAAACATGAGCACACACAAATACACAATCGTGTGTGTCTGTGTGTGTGTGTACTCCGTGGAGGTCCGTGTTATTGTGTCAAGTTTAACATTTTTGTATTTTTGTGTATTTCAAAAATGTTTTCTTTCCAGTTTTGACCAGATTTGGCCCTTCATTGGACTTTTATTCGGCCTACACATTTACACTCTCACACCCACATATTTCTCTTAACAGGCTATAATCCCGCTAAAACGGGTAACACAGTGATTCCTATACTGCTGGCCCTATAAGCTTATGAGGAATTTTGTGGTCAAAGCATGAGGGAATTCCCATGTCCAAATGCCAAATGGTCAGTCAAACCTTACAGTACCTACTACCTACTACCTTCCAAACACTGTACGGCTGTCAGTGACGGCTCACAGCTCATTTCTTTTGCTGGGCAAGCTACTGTGGCATCTAAAACATCCCGTGAGCTGTGCTTGCTTGAAGGTGTGTCAGTGAGAGACTTGACAGGCATATCTAGAAAACAGACTAAACAACGTGATGTGCCTTCACAAAGTTGTTTGGTGTTGAAATAACCTTTAAAGGCTGATTAAAGGATGTTGAACTTTGACCTTTCATCATATTCCCTGCAAAAGAGTAAGGGTTTCTGTACAAAAGGGTCGACATTTTTTGGAAATATGAAATCCAATCCATTAACTGCCGGGATTTAATATAATCTTGAATAATTACTTACAAATAATAATTTTTTTATTACTATTTCCCGTGAAAGCAGGTTACAGCATGTTGCAGATGTTGCTGCTATATCTTACAAAAAGATATGATGGTGTGCTATAATTTGCATAATTTGATATGTTATAAGAAAGCTGCTTGACCTGTTTCTCTTAACATCTGGTAGCTTTGGCGTCAGTCACACGAGCTTATTGAACAGGTCACACGGGGCTCTAAAGCAGTGTTTCACAACATTCTTGGGTACTGTAGCCCTTAATGATCACGGGTTGCCCTGAAGTAACCCCTACCAATGTGAGTAACCATGGTGATCCCCCAGATTAACTGAAATACAATAGGATTAGTTATTTATTCATATCAATCAACAATGCTAAAACAAATCCATATCATTGTATAATTACATTCGTTATTTTCAAGAACGCTTGCTGACTTCGAGCTCAAATCCAAACGATGTCCCTCCACAGCGCCAACTCACACATTGAAACACATTGTGACGCAAAGCATAGTGTTGTTGTGAGCGATGTCCGCCACATTGTTTGTGTTCCTATTTACGGAGCCAGGGCTGTGCAGAAGGATCGCATTATTTTTTCAACACGCACAGAGAACTGCACTAGCGAAATGCGAGAGAATTTGGTGAATTTGACGAAAAAGTGTATTAATTTACAACCAGCCTGTAATACCTTACTATACCTAAGTCTTCTCATGCACCCCCCACCCACCCTCCGGAGGCTAACAGAGCGCTAACAGCTCCCTATGCTATTGACTGCAGGTTCCTGCGGCTGTGGATCGCGGTGCTGGTGATCTACCCCACCAACCAGGCCGTGATCGCCCTGACCTTCTCCAACTACGTGCTGCAGCCCCTCTTCCCCACCTGCCTGCCCCCCGAGAACGGCCTGAGGCTGCTGGCGGCCGTCTGCCTGTGTGAGTCGCGCGCGCGCGCGCGCACGCACACACGCACGCACGCACGCACCGACACAGAAGCATACACAAACACACGCGTGTGCACACACTAACATGTACGCACACACATGTGCGTCACCGAGACACGCGCGCGCACACACACATCAATAGTTCATCAATCTGATATGCTTTTCATTGGGACAACAGTTTAAAATCAGAGCGCTACATCTGGCATACCTGCTTTTACAGTTGGTTCCAACGTTAAGTTAATGTGCCCTTTCCCTTTGAAAGCAGTTACAGCGTCAATACAGTTAATACTGCACTAATGTACAGTAGTGCAGTCAGTTCAGGCCTGTTTCATGCTGTTATCAGCAGGGGGCACGCCTGTTGACATTACATAGCTGCCTCTTCTATTGCATAACTGCAAGACGTCTCAAACCTCAAGATTAACTGGTTTCTGTGTGATTACTGCTCGTCATAATTGACCTAACCAGATTTGAGGACTTACTTCCTACTCCCCATAAGATGTACATACACATACACATAACAATAGCGTATGCGTGTTCCCTCTGTTGTAAATGTGGAGCGGGGACCTGCGCCGCCTCCACGACACTGCTCCCTCTGGTCAGAAGATGCACTGCCAGTCACAGGGCGTTCATCAACAGTAGCAACATGGGTTTAGCCTTCTTAGTGGGGCGTGCAAGCTTCTGTTGATGTTGCCGTCTCCTTGGCAGAGATGATGCCGCAGACATACTTCACACACGCTCCCACAGACAGCGAAATACAGGGTGACGACGGGGGATTGTGTATGTGTGCGTGTCAATTCAGTGTAGAAATAAAGCAAGCATTAGATTAAGACAAGGCTTAATCTAATGCTAATCTAATAATTAAACTGGCCAACATACTGTTGGCGAGTTTCACAGACATGGATAAAGGCTTGTCCAAGACTAAAACAAATATGTAATGAAGATCTCCATTGAAAAATTATCTTAGTCTAGGACTAGGCTTAATCCATGTGTGTGAAACCGGCCATGTATTTGCTAACTGTAGATCTTAGCTAACTGTAGCTAACTGTAGCCTACATCTTTAACTGTAGCTAACTGTAGGCTACATCTTCAACAGTAGCTAACTGTAGGCTACATCTTTAACTGTAGCTAACTGTAGGCTACATCTTCAACAGTAGCTAACTGTAGGCTACATCTTTAACTGTAGCTAACTGTAGGCTACATCTTCAACAGTAGCTAACTGTAGGCTACATCTTCAACAGTAGCTAACTGTAGACTACATCTTTAACTGTAGCTAACTGTAGGCTACAGCTTAGTTAACTGTAGGTAACTGTTGGCTACATCTTTAACAGTAGCTAACTGTAGGCTACATCTTTAACTGTAGCTAACTGTTGGCTACATCTTTAACTGTAGCTAACTATTGGCTACATCTTTAACTGTAGCTAACTGTAGGCTACATCTTTAACTGTAACTAACTGTTTCAATCTTGATTTTTATAGCACTTTTCACACAAAGCAATGTAACACAAAGTGCTTCACACTATAAAAGCATTAAAAACAATACTGGACAGACGACAATAATGCCATTGTGCCACTACCCAGTCCACACCACACACACACGCACACAAACACACTCGCACACAGAAAAAATTAAAAGACAAGAGAAACCTGAGAAGAGGAAACGCTACTTTATGCTTATTTGTGATGAGGAAACAGTAGAAGCAGAGTAAGTTATTAAAAGAATCACAAAATGTTTAAATGTATGAATAAAAAAAAAGTTATACAAATGATAAAACACTCAAATAAAATAAAATAAAAAAGTATAAAATAAATATATGGGAACCATAATATATCATATAGACTGATAAAACAAATGTATGAACATAAATAATTTTATATATAAATAGACAACTAATAAAAATAAAATGTATACATTTAAGCACAAATCCTGGTTGAAAAGGCATGTCTTTAGTTTGCTTTAAAGCATATTCGAGAAGGCTGTTCCATAGAAGTGGGCCATGAAATTAAAAAGACGCCTCACCGAGAGTTTTTGTTGAGACTTTAGGAATTATTAAAAAGCCACTACCAGAGGACCTGAGGGTGGAAACCCAGACAATAATAGTTTGTATTAATTCCAAGATTTTTACCTAGTTTTCCGTTGTTTCTTATTTCTTCTTGTTTAATTTAATTAGTTCCCTTCATCCTTTGTTCAGATGTTTTTAACTGTAAAGCACGTTGAGTTGCACATTGTGTATGAAAGGTGCTATACAAATAAAGTTTATTATTATTATTAATATTATATTCTGGGAGGTTCATAAGATAACTGTAGCTAACTGTAGGCTACCTCTTAGCTAACTGTAGCTAACTGTAGGCTAGATCTTAGCTAACTGCAGATCTTCAGCGCTAGGGGTGTGCAAAATGATGCTATCCATCATGTGACAATAGATAAACATCTATCGTTTCATATAACTCGCAAAATTTTATTTCGTTATATTTTTCTCCATTTGGATGGTGCTCTGCTTTCACGGATGCAGGCAGGACACTTGCATGAAGGCAACACAAACAAACATGGAGGAGAGTGAACGTGACACAGAGTGGCCAGACTTACTGTGCACCTGTCGGTCATAAACGATTTATTCATTGAACTAACAGAACATGTGCTCTATTGTGATATGAATCATCTGGATAGGAAATTACTTCCAGATATGAGATTTTGGTCATATCGCACAGAACTATAAATCTGCGCTGCCGGTGGCTTAATCTCAGTCGTTACTTTTACTTGTGAAATTAAGGGTTTACGCTTAACGTGACTTTGTTAAGCAGATAACATGTGATTGTCACAAGGCTAAATAATGCTGTTTGTTTTCTTTTAAACCCACCAAAACATTTTTGCAGATGGCCGGCTCTCGTAACTTTGCTGAGAACAGGACAACAGCCACAACAGCCTGTTCTTTTATCAGTTAAATTCCTTAGATATCGGACTGATGCCCTCTGCACTCACTCCCCCGTCGAAGCTGCTCTCAAGCTGTTCCACTCTGAAACTCTGCCCTGCTGGCATGCACCTGTAGCCGATCTTGTGACAAGCTGCCATTGTTCACTTGTACCTGGGAAGGACTAGACTTACTGTTTGGCAGCGTAACAGTGTAATTGGTCTGTTAACATGAGTAAACACATGCACAAACATGATGTGTGCGTGTGTGTGTGTGTCTCTATTCCAGTTTGATTCATATGTTAATTTAATACTGCCCCCTCTGGCTAATAAATATACACTATACCTTAGGTTAATTACTGACAAGTTGGCCTATAGGCTATTAGCAATTTGTGGAAATGTGCTGTGCTGTCAAATCACGTTATTTTCTCTGTGCAGGGCTGTATACACATTACATGTTGCTGTTGTGTAGGCTAGTTTTTAGGAGAGCGTGGGTGAGAGGTCAACTGTCTTCTTTCCCATCACGCAGTCTATACCGTAGGGTGTGTGTGTGTGTGTGTGTGTGTGTGTGTGGGGGGGGGGGGGGTAGAGCATGCATCATC
>JAODTR010005779.1:0-11175 GCA_025399935.1 Amblyopsis rosae
TTCCTCTGCCCAAGTCCAAAGGGGTTCATGTGTAGCAGGGTGTTACAAGCATACTCCTCCGGGAGGCGTGCGTAACACCGGGAACAAAGCATATTCACCGGCCCATGGACAAATATAATCTAGGTGATAACTTTCCCCACATTACATTGTTACACATTGACACAAACAGCAACCATCCTCAAGTGTTGATTAAATGAGTTTTGGAGTGCTGCTAGTGTCGGTTTGTGTGCAAGTTCACTCTGACTGTGGTCGCGCGAGCCATTCCCACAGAGAGGCCTGAGGTTGGTGAGGTATGACACAAGCCCCACAGATATCTTCACAGTTGCATTTTAAGCAGTAAACAATAATCCCCCAGGGAATGATGTGACATTGCAAAATGGTGCAAGGCCTTTTTGTTCTGCTGTTCAGTAGCAGTGTATTTTTTATTTTATTTTACTGCACTGTGACTTTTACAGAGCTGTTTTCTGTTTTGATTCAGTTTTAGTCTTTCAGTATTAACACCTCACATTTGCTTATGGGTTACTTTTAACAAGATAACATTGTAAACGGCTCAAACATCATTGAGGTGTCCGTTTGTCCTTGAGCTATCGGCTGACATGCCTATCTTTTACAACCAGAGTAAATTACACACATTTGCCAAGAACCTGCCGCATGGGGAAATGAGAGAGCATATCATAAGGGTGTTAACTGAAAAGGCATGGTTATCCATTGCGTGCAGGGCCCAGACTACGTGATAGGCAGACAACACGATATCCAGGGCCTGTCGATGAGACCCCTTCAAGGTTACACCAGTCAAGCCCCCCCCCCCTTTACCCCAGAGCATTTAAAGAAACAATTTGCCGCTGATCTGGAGGACCTTGCAGTGTTATTATCTTGTTAAGGCCAGTTAAGAGGCCAGGTCTCACAGGGTAGGGCCGACCCTGTGGTCTGTGGGTGCCATGCAACCAGGCTGCTGTCATTAGCAACCAGGAACTGTCCACACACACACACATACACACACACACCGTGCCACAGTGAAAGACAGCAACACAAATCACTTCACTACCCCCAGGATCATTTCCCTGATCTGCAAAGTGACAATATCATGCCTTTTCTCAGCTTTAAGGGGTTCATGCAGGTTTTAGTCTGAGCTCACTAATATTTATGGACGTATTTTATAACAATTAGAATGCAGGGTCGGTTGCACTACAAAATATAAAATATTAGCAAAAGTATTGGTGATTAAAATCTTACTGCATGTCACAAAACCTTCTTTCAAATAATATTTTTTAAATATTGGATTGCTTGGATTGCTTTGTTAGATTGCATTTAATAATTTTGGAAGAATTTGCTTTTTAAGTAAGAGAAAATAAATGTGTCAGTGTAAACTGCTACAGTAGTTTGTTTTAGAGCGCAATCTATAACAATATGTGGAAGATTGTTATGTTATTACTAAATTACAAAATCTCTCCCCTGTTAAGAATTGCATACAGGGAAAACATGTATCGCTTTACCTTGCAAGAGAAGCTGGGACAAACACAATAAGCAAGTGACACTTACTGACCTGTAATTGCCCATAGCGGAGGGTTAAGGGGCAGTGATTGGCTCTCTTTTGGAGGCCCGCAGCCGTAGAGGATAAGAGCCATCACGCAATTGCACACGGTCAGCAAATCACTGTCAGATGCCCACTTGCTAGCCACTCAAACGCTGCACAATTCCAGTCAACGCTTTTAGAGAATGATAGAAACACTCAGGTAAGAAAGCAAAGAAACAACCCTACAGACCTATGCCAGTACTCTGTAGTGTATCTGAAAAACCTATATAGAAGGCATGTGGGAGAAAAGCACTCTCCCATAATAATGGCACCGTGTCTTTTGAGTACATTAGCTATTGTAACAGTGCCACAGAAATATTGCAATGTGTGCTACATTCATCAGAGTAATACATGTAAGGTTTCCTTTGTGGGCGCTGAATCGCTCATAAATACATTAGTGTTCAGACAGAGACATCCGCAAGCGGAGGAGCATTTGGGGGCTGGCCAGGCATTTCTAATCTGCCAACATGGATTAGATGAACCCTATTTAAACCATAATAGCTGATTTCCTTAAATCACTGCCAAAGCTCTACACTTTAACAAGCCTTTGTTCTACAATGTCATTCCTAGGAGGGCGCCATGCGTCTCCACGCCTGTCATCTCCGAGACCTGAAGACGTACGAGTCCAGAAGAGGTGGAGGGAGGGAGGGAGGGAGGGGTTGTGGGATGTTGTGGGATAACACCTGCCTTATCTGGTCACTCAGCCAGCAGAGCAGAACACACAGCCAAGCCTTCCTACCATCCCTGTCTGTGGTATGGTGAAGTGAATGTATTATCCCAGACCTACACCATGTGTGGAGCCCTGCAGCTCCATAGTCAGACCTACACCCCGTGTGGAGCCCTGCAGCTCCATCCCAGACCTACACCCTGTGTGGAGCCCTGCTCATGTCAGGCCAGCTGTTTGAGAGGGAGCTGAGACGCCGATCGCCTTGGAAACAGCAAGCAGCGTTTCTGCTGATTGCCACATAAACATAGTGGTGTCGGCGCACATATTGGATCTGTAAACAAGGGCACAAACTTGAGCCGCATGCAAATAGAGATGTAGCGTCCTTGATCGTGCATTCACGCTGGATGCATTTTCTCAGCCCTCCTTCAGGATATTAATGGATTAAAAATTCAGCATATGATAATAGGAGGCTCATGGGCACAATAGATGGAGTTTGAGGCCTTGCAGTAAATCTAAGTGGTGTCTTATTAGCTAATTATCTTCTCTGGATTGTTTATCAAACACACCCTAAAGCCCCCAAGCGTTTGTCTGTAGTGTGTATCCACACTGTGTGTGTGCATGTGTGTGTGTGTGTGTGCGTGTGTGTGTGTGTGTGTGTGTTTGTGTGTGTGAGTGTGCATGCACGCTTGCAGGCATGGGTAGAATTCTAAATGCATTGCCAGTAAGCTCAGACATCATGGATGCAGAGCCGTCAGCAGGCACCATGGCGAGACCCTTGAGAATAGGTGAGTGTGTCTACAGTTCAGATGAAACACCATACACTAATGAAACAGCAGCCCGTGGATGTGCATAGCATCAGCCTTCTACAGTAGCAATAAAGGGAAGTGCGATAGGTAATTAGTTAATGAATAAACAAGTAAAAAATGTATTCTTTATAGGCAACAGTCACTATAAAGAGGCATACAGTATTAATACTTTAATAAAACAAACTTATTTCAGCCACACTGCAGGTGAGTTTAGCTAACTATACTGTAACATGGCTAGTTAGTTAGTTTGCTCTGCTTCCCTGCTTGTAAGCCCCTGGGACCTAGAACATGCATTTCAGATCCAGACAGGATTTATTCTAATTTTTCCTAGAGAATCTACAGCAGCACAGGCAGAAGACCAGCTCGGCCAATCACGGCTCAAACAAAAGTGGGCAGGTGCGCGCGCGCGCGCGTGTGTGTGTGTGTATGCCGTGTATGCACACAGATAAGGACGACGCTGAAATGTCGATTTAGCATGGACCACGTCCATGGTGAATCCAAAATACAGTATTATGTCAAGGAATAGAAAAGAGTATCAAGCTAAATAGTAACATTCCAGAGTAGACATATTTCCCTCTAAAATGATCTAGGCTTTTCTCAAAGCTCACAAGGGGTCTGGTGATTTCACAGCTCGTGATGTAAACCTGACTTCAGGTAGACCAGCAACAGCTTGAGAAATGCTCAATGTAATCTCGTACCTGCAGGGACACTGTAACAGACACTTTGGAAAGCCCCGAGCACGTGCGCTAGAAACAAGGCTTAGCTGACACGCAGGCTAGCGTGCGTCCTGAACTTTGGTTTAAGGTGCAGGGGCACCATGTGCTTGTGTCATCATGGGTTCATATCCTGCTCATGACCCTCCCTGGATATCATCCCCTTTATTTCACGTATCCCCTTGCACTCCACACATCGCTGGCTAATGCATTAGAAATCCCACTTGATGATTAGGACCACATATTGGCTGTATTGCAACACACTTGGAGCGGAAACGCAGCATTACTGCACACATCCACATGGCTTACGTCTGATTGAGTACAAGCATAGCTACGTGGTTTAAGCTGGCTGGAGCTGTTGTAGTGACCTTAGCCACTGGCTGCTGTCCATAGACCTTAATCCATGTGCCAAGAGGCACACAAACAAACCAATGTTTCTTTGAATTCAACAGGGTCAATAGCTCCTGAAAAACAACCCTCTCTCTGCATGGCTGGGATACATAATATATGGCTGCTACATTGGGTACTCTTCATTTACAAACATATAAACATTCAAATGTTCAGATTAACCACATCTAAGACTCCTAAGATACAGATCAGCTACTTGTAGTGACTTTGTTTAACCAAAGGAACATAATAAGAAGGGCATAAAAAAAAGTACATAGAAACATTTGTACTGCCCAAAATAGTTTATAGTGTTAAAAAATATGTTCTTGTGCAAATACTGTCATGAAAGATGTTTTCCTTTTAAATGATTATTTTTGTAACTGAAATGAGTCCACTGGATTTCAAAGTGACTCACAATACTTTCTACTCAACACTCTGGACTGCTATTCCCTGAGTGTTTTGGAGATTCTGTCACCAATATCTCCACTGTCCAAACGAACGCATGCAGTGGGAATGTTAAGCATGTTCAGAAGTGCTGAATGTTCATGGATGCCATGTAACGACATGTCTTAATACATCCATGCAGGTCCATGGGGGAGAAATGCAGTGCGAGCTTGACACGCTCTACAATGTGCTGAATATTACACAAGCCTCTTTGAAGTGCTAAGTGTCCCAATCTCTCATTTCCAGGTTGCTGAATAAAAAGCTTACATGATGGAGAGAGGTCAGCGGCATGTGCTGTATCAGCCAGCAGATGAAGAAATCTCTCTCTCCACATGGAACTGTCATCCAATGTCTCCACTCTCACATCATATGGTGTGCATCACACTGCATAACGTATAGTCGTGTGTGTAGGGCCTAATGCTCCCATTATCGCACACAGCTCCTCAGCCCACTAGGCATAAATGTGGCTGTGCAGACAAGCTTGCCGTGTCTTCTTATGCATAATATATAGTGGCGCTGTATATTCCCCCAAGATCTACCCGCAAACTGAGAGACAGATGTTTATGCAGTTGCCATGGCGAGGGCTGTCCTTTAGCGAGGAAGCATGGAAGGTGTCACACGATCCACGTCACCCCTCCAGGAGAGTCAGACTGCCCTGTTTAATATTTTCTTCTTCCTTTCAGCCTCTGAAATACCATCTTACCAGCTCTCCACAGAATGATTGCACATAGATGGGAATGAGGACACATATTTGAATATGAATTGACATTCCACGTAGAAGCAAACTGGGAGATATTCAAAGCTACTGCACACTCTAGATTCAAATTCAAACACATGTAGATGTCCCTATGTGACATGATACGCATTAACTATTTTAGCCGTCTCTATTATTTGCTTATATGGCTCCTGTCTGTGCTACATTTCTGCCAAGGATATACAAATATAACAAGACAAGTATAAGAGCTCACTTTACCATAGATGTAGGCATGCTCCTTAGATATGCATTTTATTGCAAGGGGAATGACCTGAATTTAAGAATCGTGGGATGTATCCTAAAATGACAAGCACTTTGTGCAGTCTTGTTGAACTGGCTAAGCCTCATCTATTAGCAGCATTGTTTTGTGCCGCATTGTTTTGTGCCGCTTACATCAATAAGGAACCACAGATGCTTATGTATATGGTTTTACATTGTATAACTGCCATGTGTAAGTCATTTCCAATAAAAGTTGCAATATATCCAACATTTATTTCATTGCATAACAACTGGTATTAGGCCCTCACATGAAAACAATTAAACCCATTAAAAACACATTATATTGTTGCTATTGTGATGCAGAGTTTGGCAAGAGAAAACGTAAAAAAGGGATCTTTGATGCATCGTGTTGAAACCCATAAAATATTGGGTTTCAACTCCCTGAAGTCGCACATTTGGCATTCTCGCGGGACCGGCCTCTGCCATACATTTATCTTCATCGTCAAGATGGCTGCTGGCTGTTGCCTTTCTGTTGCCAAATCCTCACCGCTCGTTTGCTGATTAAATACATTTTGATTTGCCGCGCTGCATTGTAAACTTCCTGTGTGGTTGCAATGTCAGGTCTGTGTTTTGCAGTACCACTCCCCAAAGGTCTTGTGTGAACGCCTTTATTATCCCTGGAAATGAGTGTGGTTAACCCAGAGCCTGCTCCAGTTCACTCCTTAGTAACCTCTCATTTTTCACCATCTCGGGACACGGGACGGAGGTTTTGCAGCGGCAGGACCCTTTCCCCCCTCTGCCCTCCCCCCACCCACCTCCCATCACCCTTGTCCCGGGCAGATCGTAACCCCTGTGAATATTAAACAGCACCGACTGGAGGAATGCCTGGGCTAAATTGGCAGCAGATGTTGTGTGTGCCTTCGGTGGAGAAGTGTTTTGTCTGGAAACTGAGCTGTAAAACATCGCAGTCCTGACAAGTCCTTTGGTGTGCCTCTGGGGTGAAATGGCACCAGGGCAGCAAAGCCCTGTTGGAGCTGCACTGGGGCAGCGGAAAACTCAACCATCCAGTTAATGGTTACCTACGAAGAGTTTCAGGAGACTACAGGGGTAAAAAGCTTTCTTAACATGGGAATACAATGAGGATTGACTCCATTTAGAGCAGTTCAGCCGGCCCTCCTATTGTAAGCAATAGAGGGAAGAATTACGAGATTAATTGGCGGATAACCTACTTACCACTACAAAGTAATCTCAATTTGCCCCATATGCTGAAGTTCCTTATGTGGCCCCTGAATACGTTATCAAGATAATCGAGATAAGACAGAAAGTCTACACAATCTTGTGTGAAATCTCTTCAGTTCAGAGGCAGGTTAATTTAAAATTAGATTAGGATGTATTGCGTATAAAATGAAAGCGTAATATAAAAAAAGACTGGATCCTAGAGTGTAAAACACAAGTTAGCTGCTGGTCATGTCAATGTTGAGAGGAAGCAGGCCTAGGTGTCTGGAGTCTGGGACAAGATGAATGACTGGTGCACTAAGAAAATGATTTCGTAGTTTGTTCCAAATTCTAAACCAGCCATAGCTCCAGGCTATGGCTGCCGACATAAACTGTGACACATGTGATTTCTTACTCCCAGCCCAAATTATGATAGTTTGGACTACTGGTGCTCTAGCTTCAGAGGCACAGGAAGAGGAATTGGTTGTGTGTTTCAATAAGTCAATGGAATGGGCTGGAAAAAGAAAAGAGAACAAAAATAAAATAAAGATATTCTCATACATGTTTGTGAACTTGTGAAGTCACAGCTAGACTTTCACAAACGCAATAGAAGAAATAATAGTATATTGCAGTGCAGTGGGAATACTGTCATTAGAATGTCAAAATTGGTTCCCGAACATATGAAGTTTCCTTTCTTTACTCAGTCTGTATACTTTCTTATCTAATCTACTCATTATGCTGTGAGATATTTCAGTGAGGGCACCTTGCAACAGGAAATCAATGTGATTGAAGGCCTTCATAGGTACACAAGGTTGAATACTGGACATAGGTAATGTACACTATAGGTCAAGCTTAACATGAGAACCAAGCTCACAGGGTGGTCACCATGAACCAACGCAGGCCATATGCCAAGACTCCAATCCAGCAAATGGTTGGATCTGTGTAAGCCCTATAGGCCGATAATAAACTCAGGGCACATGCTAACATGCTTTAATGAGAATGAAAGCCACTATAGCAGAATACAGATCCTGTCTCTTGTCAATGTACTATTCCCTGAAGCAGAGACTTTTAGCCACTTTCCATCAATCTGCAGTTGATTAATTGAACACTCAGGGACAAAAGGAAGACATTTATGAACCCTGGCTGAGACTATGTAGAGCTTGGGGAAATCAACAGAGAGAAAAAGGCTTTACTTTATCTCCATATCACAGGGAAGCATTGAAGCATTTGCTAAATAAATAAAGGTATCAACTATTCACATATGTGCTCGATGAAAGATGTGAAGGTTTGCTTGGCGGTGCTTGCCACCTGCTTTGGGACCAACACAGCGAGCAAGAGGTACATTTGCAGCCGTTGCTGTCAGCAGACTCTTGGTTAGACATACCATAGGGGACCGCGTGTGCAAGGGAAAGCTAAATTACACCGATGACATGATAGGGGGCCTTGGGTTAGATAGTCACACTACCGTCATCCTCATGACATGGCGTTCAGACAGAGCGTGGAGGAGCTGTGTGTGCATGTTAGCATTCCTGGTAGGAAAACATCTCTAGCAGTCTATGGCTTCCATTTCTCCCAGAGCAGAAGCCCTTCAGTGACCCTTATAAAGACAGAGGGATGCCCACTTCCCGCTACCATCAGACCTGCCACTCCCGCCTCAAGGAAAAGAGGCCCCATAATTTATTATTTGTTCCCCTCTTGTTAGGGAAATACTTTCTCAATAGCTCTCACTGCTTTGTATGTTTTTACAGTTCTTATTTTCTTCCTTGATTCAACCCCCCTTTCTCTTATTTATTTGCTTTATAAATACCAGCGTGGTCCTGTCTTGAAGAAAGCTTGAATCAAATGACCCTTGCCTACGACAGTGTTTATTTGTCTGGGTGATCTAGAAGGGATAAAGGTATGTTGGGGATACATACGTGTAGGCGACAACAGAGATAAGTCATACAAGCTGGCCAGGTTACTCTACCTCAGGCCATAATCAATTTCCCCAGGTGCAGATTGAGGATATGTTGACAGACACAATGAGCTCAGATGTCACAATTCATGCAACAAGGCTGTCCGTCTTAATGTTGGCCATCCCTTCACAATGTTAAATAATTTAATATTATGGACATAGAATATGTTGCATGAAATAGCAAGCAAACCGCCAGGTAAATATATAGTTAAAACATTCAGGGTAACTCAATGTGTTGGCCCCCTCAAAGATGAGGGGCCCCATTCTCAGTTACTTCCAATTACTTCTTTGTTTGTTGGTGTTCTTGCAGGCTAAATCTTGGTGCTATCTCAGATCCCCTTCTCACAGAACTCATCAAGGTTAAAGGGATGCAAAGGCCGAGCCACCCCGCTGACCTGTGACAGTCCTTTGAACCCCCCCACCCTGAATCAAAATGTACAGCGTGAAGGACCAGAGGTGCTGGAGACTTGCCCCGGGACACTGTGTCACAGACAAGATCTCATGGGTTAACAGGCATTCCTCTCCGGGCCTTGTTAGTGTGACAAAGGGTTTAGAGATTCCCCTTCTCACAAAATGACTTCACAAATAGCTCTCCCCTTCTCACAAACAGAAAGTGACTTCACAAATACTCATGAACGTTCCAACTTCTACCAACTTTGCAGTCGCACTCACGTCAGTGGCCGTGCAATGAAGGCATTGAAGAAAAAGCCCCTTCATAGCCCCTCATATTCAGATTTCTTTCTTTTTTCTCATCTAGACATCAGTGTACTGTATAGGCATACATAATACAGTACATAGGCTTAACATCTGATGACAGGGACTGAACATTAAAGACTATAACATAGGGCAAAACATGTTCACCTTCTATAGTATGCTATAGTATGACAAATAGGGCAGAAATGTATCTTATTATTACCCACAAGGCCAAGGAGACAAAGTGGCCCCCAAAGAGGCAGAGGCCAGTGTAGTCTAGTTGGGTGGTTTGTGGCCGTTTCACAGTACGTGGTGTATAATGGAGGACAAAGGGAAAATACATACATCTCTACGGCTCTGTTTTCTGAGGACCTGATTGAGCACTGTGGCCCTGAGAAAGCAGACAGTGGCTTCCTTCCCAGACGGCCATGTTTTACATCCACACAGTTAGACAGGTCGTCCCTGACCACCCAGCGCCTTCACAGACTTGCTGAACGCATTTATTACAGCGGGAGTTCCCCACACTAAGGCTAGTCTTATTTTAATCAATTATTAGCAGCATGTTTCAGTTTTACAGCAGAGCCAAAAAGCCGTTGATATTAATAAGTGGTAACAATCCTGTATTGTTTAAAGCATGAAGATGAATGGAAAAACATCACGGAACATTCATCATCTGTTGATCTTTGCACGGTTCAAACTGTAAGGGAGATCTCTACAACAACAACTTCAAGCAGTTTTTATTAATAGTTGAGTATCCATAAGAAAGTAAGCACACGGTAAGCAAGTCTAAAGTAATTTAAGCAGTGGACTTATATCAAACTCCAATCAGATACTATTGTAACTATAATCATACGTTTTATATATAAATGCAAAATAGGCAAGAAAATAATTTGTATTTTAAAACCAGAAAATGGAAATCTATGAAAGAATGACCAAAGCTGCAGGCTGCGCACGCAGGTGCACATTCAACAGAAATGACAACATTCTGCAGCTACAACTACAACTACAGTACTACAGTACAGTAATTACTTCATGAGCCATTTACAAAACAAACACTCAAACACAAGTCCAGTTTGAAGGCCAGGCAGTTATGGGTAAAATACACATGAACTGTATGCAGGCTGTCTGCCTTGACTGGGTTATGGGCATCGTATATAGAGTAAGAGCTGTCCCTACGCTTGTCAACATCTGAGAGGGCAGGGGTTAAGTGCAAGTAATCACTATAGTTTGAACCTTGGGTGAGGGGCATGACAAAGGGAATGTCTGATTGTGATTGGTTAAAAAACACATGCATGGACAGTATATTCCAGTGATTGTTAAGATGATACACATCATGGCTACAGAGACCTTATCTATAGTATGAACACACATCATCTACCTAAACCATGGAAGACCAGCATGCACAGACACTGGACAGAATCCCAGTGAATGTTTAGCTCACAAACACTATATGGAGAGACACCCTATCTAAAAGGAATACACATCCCCATGACAACACCATCAGCCTAGCATGTGTGCCTCTTTCTTCTTTCCTTTGTCTGGGTGTCATCTGTCAGCAATTGGTTATCAATGGTCCAACATGGGTCACCAGACAACGTCCATCCATCATGATAAGCCCACGCGTGATCCAGCGGCGGTGCGGCATGCTTGAGGCCTCGTCGTCCTGCATGCTGACATGGGGGTTCATCTCGCCTGCCTCTGATCCATGTGAAAGGGGGGGATGGGGGGGGGGGGGGGGCGCATCCAAAAC
>JAODTR010005780.1:0-11174 GCA_025399935.1 Amblyopsis rosae
CCCGCTGTTTTGCTTCTGCTACGGCAGATGCTGCAGCCCTTCAGGCCCGTCGGTACCTTGCAACCGCCTCCAGAGTCATTGTATATTCCTTTAAATAGACAATGTTCATTCACATAAGGTTTTCACACAGACACCCTCGATGGTGGACCAATCAGCGACCAGTGGGTGTGGCTGAATGCAATGACATTGAAGCTATGCATTGAAGTCAAGCGTTTCAAATGGTGAGATTAATCAATGCTAGATTGGTTAAAGGCTGTCCAATAGTTTCAAAATTAACCAGAGTTCTAGGTCCGTTAGGAAGCAACGACTGCAAACATTCCCAAATAGAACGTGTCCATACCCTGGTCACTGTGAATTTGGGTGTGGTTACACCAGACTACCAATCAGAGACTGTGTGACGGAGATCGTCCGTCCCCCTCGGGAATCGAACCCCGATCTCCCAGGCAGAAAGCGGACGCTCCTACAAGGCAGGCCAAAAACCCATGGGCCCTGGCCTGCGTCGCCAGAGCGTCCTATGAGGTGTCGGAGAGTGAGGATTAACACCACACAGCTACCTGCTGGCCACCATTACACTCACCCCCTAAACCTCACTCTCAACCGGGTCACGGCACCAGTGTGACGAAGATCGTCCGTCCCCCTTGGGGAATCGAACCGCGATCTCCCGTGCAGAGAGCGGACGCTCCTACAAGGCAGGCCACTACACTAAGTATTTTGATACAAAATATGACGCTATTTTCAATAACTCTCAAATAAAAATTACAAATTACTATATTGTATTTCAAATACATATTTCAAATACATGTATCATAAATGCTGCACTGCACATCCCCCCCATGACGCACGGGATTGCGCACTGATCCATGCACCGGCATATACCTTTGAACCAATTCTAATTCATCACTTATGTTAATTTTCTTACAATATAATTCTGTTATATCAAGCATAGCAGGCAGGCCACTAAGTCACGCCCGGCCATGAATGTTTTGTGGTAGGATAAGCCATTGAGATTTAGACAAAAGATGAGGACATGGGCGCATTTATTATCATTTGCATAGTAATTTATTGGAAAAGATAAGGTGGGGTCAGTGGCTTGTGCACGTGTGCAAAATTTTACGTTTATTTGTATGCATTTCATACATCTGGAAAGGTCTGTGCGTGCGCACGTACCTACCATCTTTTAGCATTAAACCTGCACAGTTTTTGATACATGAGGCCCCATGTTAGATTGTGAAGAGCAAACTAACATGTGCGGTCATTGAGATTTCGTAAGTGTAGAGTGGCACTAATTCACAATGCTTCAACTTCAACTTTACAGTATTAGTACTGATCTGGAACCATATACTGTAGTTTACGGTATTTGACATTGGTGTCGGAACAAGTTTGCAGCTTTCGCTAATGATGGTACTTTTCTAAGAACACAAATGGACTCAGTCGAACAACCGTGTTACTGTTATCAAACTCCATGTCATAAAAAAAAGAAGTCTTTACAATATCAATACAGATGTATATCTGTTAAAACTATAGAACTATATAAACATCCTTCCATTTTAGACTATTGTGGCTGTGCAGCCAATCACAGTCCAATAGGGGTGTTCTGTATTTTGAGCGAGACCACAAGGGGAACCAGCTCATGATTAGTAGTGACTCACAAGCTACGCAATTTAATAGTGTTGCTTTATTGCTGCGGCTCTATATGGGCATGTCAATAGGAAATCTACTTAATCAGTGGTTTCATACAGTATTTTGGTTCTTGATGTCTAAGCAGTCTTGAGTCTCTGGCCACGCCAGCCTTTGTATCCCATTGGGATAAGATGGCGCAGTTTAAACGTGGTTAAATCTTTATTATATTAATAAGTGTAATTATTTGATTATTGATTGTATTATATGATTATAATTTGGTAATTGTACATATAATTCTACCAGTAGCCTAACTGACCTAATAAGCTGTGTAAAGGGGTGTAGAGCGGCTTGATAGCAAATAAATCCTCCTGGACATGCTGATATTGAGGGGGACGCATACCCCTCATCCCTCCTATTTTTGACGCCCTTGGTATTTACTGAATCACAACTTGGTCACAACAAAAACTATATAACATTTGTTACATAATGTTTTTTATTTATATTTTTTCTCCTGCTGTAGATGTGACTCCACTTTCTCCAACCTGAGTTTCAAGCTGACTTAGTAAAATCCAGATAGATACAAGCATATCCACCACATGTACAGTGGACCAGTGCAGTTTAAGTTTACTCAGGGTATAAAAATAGATTTGATTAACTACATTATATTTCAAAGGGAATAACTACTGTATATGTACTATTCTGTATTTCTTCTATGATGATTTATATTATTTTATTAATTACATGTGAAATCAGTCAAAACTAGAATTGTGAACAAATATAGGCTACCTTAAATATTAGTGATATGCTTCTCAAATTTGTTAGCAATCTTTTTTTCCCTCCAAAAAATGCATTGTATATGTCGTATTTCATTTTTTATTAAGAAACATTTGTATTGCTTTAATAAACTTTTTAAAGAACTGTCTGAAATAGTTGTACTGCTGATTTATTTAATTTATTATTTATTTATTGGATTAACATTAAATAGTTAATGTGTGGTATTTGCTGTTTCCTATTTGAATGGTTATAAATAAGGTGTCAATCAACAATATATTTAATTCAGTTATCTTTTAATTACATTTTATCTTTTACAAATTGATTAATTTGTGGGTTCTAATCTGGTTCATCATAAACTAATCTACTTTAACAACCATGTTACCATTTTTAATATTTTACCGATTAATAGCTTCCTGTCTGTGTTGTATTGCAATTAGCATAAATGCTGTACCTACACTGTCCCCCCTCCCCTTAAGTTAGTGGCATCGTGGAAAATAATTCCCCACTTTAGCCAATCCTTACATGGACAGAACTTTAGATGTAGTTCTGGACCTGGTCAAATTAATGGGATCTAAGTAAATCTAGCTCTGGTTTGTAAGATCTAGTAATTATATTAGGCTCAACCTACTGCTTTTTCTATAAGTAGAAGCCAATCTAGGAATTTAAAAGAATGTTGTTACTTACAGTTAATGTAATGTTAGTGGATGGAGAGCATTGGGCGTAAGGGCAGATGGCCAAGAGCTTTCAACTCTCTCTGTTAGTCTTGCATTGTGGCCTCTGGAAATCTGGATATGCATAGCCAAATACACTCAAGAGAAAAATACGATTTAAATTGATAACAAAAAAAAAAAAACATATGTAACATGGACAGGGCAGGGTTGGAGATGTGAAGACTGTGGCATTTAAAGATGTGGGTCAAGTGTTCCACCACAGCTTCAGCCAGGTCACCCGAACCAAGAGAGAAGACATGGCTGGTATGTGCCAGCACTTCTCCACTTTCAGCTACTTTGCACTCTTCATCTAGATCATATCACTCTGCTACTGCTCCCCTCCACTGTTTAAGGCTCAGCTGTTTCTTAATGTCAAGTCTGGAAGCACAAAGTTATAGATATTACACTAGATGTTCTTAAACTTCAATTTTAGTGCTTGTCTGGAGAGCCTAAAATGAAGGCGGACTCAGTTCAAGTTTATCCTAATTTTGTTCCATGAGCCTACTTTGATTAAGTGAATAATAGCGCTTGAGTCTATAAGGACACCATAAGCCCACGGTATGATTAGCAACTTATAGTGACTTATGTACATTTCCCAGCCTTAATACAAATGATATAAAAATGCAAAAAGAGCTTTTCTGACAATGAAGACAGCCATAATAAAAAAAAGTTAAATAAAATAATATGCATTTAACATTGTCCTAATATTTAGCATTGCATAAATATCCAAAATAAGAAAACACATAAATATAATATAAAACATGTTGCTGGTTTAAGATACTGTTATTAAAATAAATTATAAGATTACTTGACCATGAACAGACAGTTTTGTCTTGTGAGCATAGCTATGACATGAAGGAAGGACATGGCACCCACATACTACATTTCTTAACTGTACAGTTAAGTACAGCCGCTATGTCTTTCTTCCAAGTACATTTATTACTTGTAACCCTAATAATAATAATCTTAAAAATCCAAATAGGGTTCCAGCTTGGACTTTGCTTGGAACTTGGAATATTGTAATATAATAATATTTTTTGCATTTGTAGGCCTATATAACATACTACTTTTCTTCAAAATATATTAAGAATTTGAACAGTGATATTTCTGAGGTATTGACCTGGTCAGGATTTGCACTTTAAGAACATTGACTCCTGTCTTGATAGGAGAGTAGTAGAAATTGACAGTAGGAAGGAGTGTTGGGGGTAGATACATATTGGACCCACATATATTAAGCTAGGGAAGGTCACATTACACTGACTATGGGAGTGTTTGGATTTAAATAGAGTGGTCAACCCCACCCTGCACAAACTATTTTGAGGAGTCAGGGTTGAGAGAAATGGGCCAGGCAGGGAAAGGGGCATACAAGAGGATTGACTATACGACAAGTGCCTCAGCAAAGTCACTTAATGTTTACTAACTGAGAGTGCATAAGCAACAGCTCATGAACATGTTTGAAGTACTGTATGGTTTAGAATATATATTACTCAGTAATCATAATAAAATAACTCAATACTCAAACTGTAATCCATGCTGTCCCACCTGCCCTGCTCCCATTCTCCAAGATCATTAGTCTAAACATGTACCCCTACCCCTTACATTATCTCTCCTTTAATCTATACCAGCTATTCTTCATTCCTTCTCTCAGAACATATGGTAAATGTTTTCCATATATTCCTTCTAAAGCTAAATAAAATTTTAGGATTACGGGCAAGCAAGCAGTGCCCCATATTTTTACCCAAACACCCCTGATCACCCAATCTCAGTTTTTTATCTTATGGATAGTGAAGGCTGTACCATTACCATTTGCCCCTGTCAGTCAGTCCAACTGTGCCCCTCCCCTTCCCCCCCTTATTCTCATCTTACTCCCTAGGTTGGTCTCACTCTTTTTCTGTGGGTCTCACATTGGACCTGACTGTCTCCAGCACTGCCCAGTATCTAACGTATCTCTTCAAACAGAGCTTTTTACTGTAGTCAAACAAGGAAACCCCTTGTCCTGTTTGTTTTCATAGGATATCTGCATTTCCAGGAATATTTTTCCAAGAGTTGGGAACAAGTGTCTGGATTTCTCCTTGGAATACCGCCCGTGCACTGGACGTTTTTATCTCTTATATCCATTTATAGCTGCCTTCCATTCCCTAAGGGGCTTCCTGGGTGTATATGCGAGCGTGATTGGTTTGTAAATTACTGAGTGTGCGTGTGTGGGACAGGTAGGCAAAGAACTCACGTGGTGTCAACGTGCATGTGCTGGACTCCTGACTGAATATTTATTAATTTGATCTGATCTGGTCCAATTCACTGAGAATTAATATGGCCTCTTGTAAGACCTGGATCCTGGGTCTCTTCCTGGCCCTACTATGCTCCTTCCAGACCCCGATGACTCCCGGTGTTAAGGCACAAGACTTGCCATTTGCCCAAGAGCAAGGGCTGGTTGCTGATGATGATGATGATGATGATGATGATGACGATGATGCAGGAGATGACGACGATGATGACGACGATGATGATGTAGACGATGATGACGACGATGATGACGACGATGATGACGACGATGACAACGGCGATGATGATGACGACGACGACGATGACAACGATGATGACGACGACGACGACGACGACGACGACGATGATGACCACGAAGGTAATTAACAAGTTTAAAAAAGGCTGTTTGTTTTACCAGTGTTCACGTTCCATGAGTACACTATATTTCATTCCCCCTCATCCCTCTGTCTTGAGCTATTACTGTAGAGCTGGGGAGGGGAGGAGCTTAGCAATGCCATGGCTCCTCCCCTCGTTAGTGCTCGTAATGCTTTGTTGTCAATTCTCATGCTCAGCCAGCCATTTAAGTGTGATGCTTGACCCAGAGCACATAGGTCGTTAGAAGTCCCTCCTGTGCCCCTTTTCAGCTGTCCATTATCCTTGCTGTCTGACTCTCGTGTCTTCTTCTCCCTGCTTAAATAGAGTTATGAGCACTATGGAGAAATTGAACTGGCCCGTCTGACGTCCGACTGTCTGAAGTCCTTCGTACAGTACACTAGATATGAACTTGAGGACTGCAGAAGCATTGATTTGACAGAGAGAGAGAGAGAGAGAGAGAGAGAGAGAGAGAGAGAGAGAGAGAGAGAGAGAGAAAGAGAAAAAGAGCAAAGTGACAGTTTTCACACAGAACCCAGGCCTGTCTTTGGGATTAGTCACCGGGTCAATAGTTTGAGATCTATTGATTTGTGTTTGGTTTGAAAGAGAGGTACCTTCAATAGGATCTTCCTTTCTCATTTGTTTTAGATTGGCTTGACCTGTATTTGTGTCTCCATATGAAACTACAGAGAAAGAGAGACCATGATAGGGCTTTGGATGGAAAGAGAGACAGACAGAGGGAGAGTAAAGCGGCGAGGGGATGATCAGGAGGGCCACTAAATTAAGTATAGACTACCAATAGATGTAGAGTTTCTCTCTTTCTCCATATCTCTCAATCTCTTTCTTTCTCTGTGGAACATCCTATTTTGTCAACCAGTTTTTATGAATTTATGAAGTGTGGTTTACTTATTGGATTATCATATATGAATGAGAGTACATCAATACATATCTAAACGATCTTTAACTCTCTTATACACAGTCTGCATTTAAATTATAAAAAGCCAGCTAAATTGTTATATATTTGACAATATTAGAAATCTGTGCATTTTACCTTTATCTCCTGAAATGATTAGTAAATATTTTGCATTGTATACTATATTTCCCTTCATAACTATTTGCCTATTTAAGAACATTTGCTCCACTTAATTGTAAGAAATCCAATTTGTTAATGTTTATATCAGATTGTTGGGGGAGAGAGTTTTTGGGAAAAGAGAGAAACATCTCTTTATATAGACTTATACTGTAACAAATGCGTAAATGCTCTGTCAGTCATCATTGTCAAGACATTAAATGGTTGAGTCTGTTTTTATTTTCTTTATTCAGACTGTTTGATTGTGAACCCCAGTCTGAAAACTGACATACACCACTGTTATATCTCTATAAACCTACTTTCAATCATTAAATAAATCAATTGATCAGAAACTGCACGAATGCAAATTTGTTATTGTTGAAATCCCATCGTTACAATTTATAATATTTAGAGAGCATTGTTGTAATATATGAGAATGTTTTTTTCTGTGTGAACACTCACCATCTTGAACTTCAAACTTTCTTATGTGAGTATTTTATATACCATAAACATATGACTTATATTTTCTTTGTTAAAGTGCTTATATAGGAATGTTACATAACCAGCATAAGAGCTGATACAAGTTTATAATAATTATAACTATTTTCTTATAACTTCCTGATCAATGTAATGTAATGATGATGCAGTAACAAAGTAGGAAAAAAAAATGTGTTGTCCTTATTTTATTTCATGCTTTGTATTTAATTGCTTTTCTCAAAGTTCTAATGTCATTTTCCATTTCTTAAAAATGTCGTGAGATAGTTGTAAAAGAAACTACCATGTTATGGTCATAATGAAATATTGGTGTATCAAAACTTAATTTTTCCATTATAATATCTGTAGTCAACAGTTGGGTAAGTAGACCTTATACGCTTTCTATAAAGATTTTTGCATATGGACTACATATATATTAATCAATAATACAGCAATATTCTTCAATACGATGCTCAAGTCAACTGATTTCTAAGGAGCGCTTGTAATATTTCTGATAGATGACAATGGCGATAACGATGCTGCTGATGATAACGATGACAAAGACGATGATGATGATGAAGGATCTTATCACAAAGGCTCTGCTTGTGCATATTGTGACTTCTGTGAGGTACTTGTTATTTAGAAAACAATTTTCTCAAATATTCAAGGAAATTGAGAAGAAATTGTCCTCTCACTATTAAATGGGCGCATTTATATATAGCTCTTTTATCCAAAGTTTATTAACTTAAAGGTAAAAGATTTTAAGGTAAAGTATTACATTTTACATGCAATTAATATAGCCATATGCCTTTCAATGCCACAGTAAAACCAACATAAGAACATGAAACCACATTGGATTTAATGATGAAATTGTCTCTTCTGCATAGCAAATTGACAAGACACACTGGCACAAAGTGCTATCTGCTCTCATATGAACTGTTATACCTAGTATTTCTGCAACTTTTGTGAAAAAAGTTATTAAAAGGCTAAATAGGCTATCAGTAAAATGTGAAAAACATGACAGCTTTCAAAATAGTGCAGTTGCATTTCAATATCAATTTTCCAATTAGGCCTCGGTTAATTGTAAGCTATTACAAGGAGCAGACATGGGTAATGCTTAGTACACACTACAGTACATGACTTAAGCCTGTTTTTTTGCTTGCCAATGTTTTTTGAGATTGCAGACAAAAGATCCTAGTATAACCAGACCCAAAATTCACTTTGTGAAAATAATCTCAGTGAAAACTGATCCGAGAGCAATTAAAGTCTGGTGGAGCCTAGTCTCGCAGAGCCAGCCTTTACTTGCGTAAAGTCTGTGACACAGTGCTGGCTAACTGTCAAGACTTTACAGTAGAAGTTTTGTAATTTACATGCACGATGACATTGGACATAACTCGGTGACCATGTTGCATGCTAAATTTACACTGAGGAATTTGTTGGGAAAGTTACAGACATAAGTCTGGCTGTTTGCCTGTTTGCAGGTCTTCTGTTCTGTTAAATAGCCTAAGTAGTCTATAGTCTACGCCAGTGTATTAGGGTCATACTGTATACTGTAGATAAGTGTTCCCCATCCCTGGTCCTCGAGGAACGCTGCCCTGCATGTTTTAGATGTTGCTTTGCTCCAACACAGCTGATTCAAATGAATGGCTCGTTAGAATCCTGATAACGAGCAATTCATGTGTGTTGGAGCAAGGCAACATCTCAAACATGCAGGGCAGCGTTCCCCGAGGACCAGGGTTGGGGAACACTGCTGTAGATAATACAAATATATTAAGAGGCTGAGACTCTTTTAGCCTAGTGGAGCCTTGGAGGGAAATTATAGTGCAATCCCGTGAGCAACGATCCTACAATGTGAACTGATCTGAGTGACCCATAGATTTTCTCAGATATAACTTTAAAATAGTAAAACATTCAGTCTGTACTGATTATATTTTATTGTACCTTGAGAACTACGATAAGGCTACCTAATCTTTAATTTAAAATTAGTAGATTTCAGACTGTAATGCCTATAATAAATATAGGGTATAAAAATGTTCAGCATAAAATCTTCAGTAAGCAAAATTGTCTTTTGCATAGATCACCAGTTCTGTAACACACGTCTGGGTCAAACTTAGAATTACTTTTTGTCTTGTCTCTATCAGCACTGCGAAAGCTGTGAGAAGTGCCCATGTGAAGAAGGAGATGAGTCGGAACACTGTGATGATTGCAAGGTATGCAACCACAGAAAAATATATTTCTTTATTCTGTTGGTCCTGTAGCAGCTGTATTGTAATGACCTGAAATTATTGTAATGACCTGAAAGTAAAAGGTCCCTCATAATGCACCCACCTTACAATATATCTTGATGTTTTCAAGTATTTTGTTAATATCAATAATGTAACGATTCTGGACCGAATATAAAGTAGAAAACTATTGGGGAAACATTACCACCGTGTTTCAGTTATTAATGTTATATTTTGATTACAATTTAGGATGGATGTGCTTTTAAGTGCCTGACGTTGGACATTACAGTTGATTTACAATAACATTTCAACTCACTTTTTACCTTCACAGATGTGCACATTCTGCCCTATCTGTCCTGTTTGCCAAACTCTTTGTCAGCCTGGTAGGTAAGAGGTTTGAGAAAATATATTATATACTGAAAAGGACATCAATTTAAATCTTTTTTTTTAATCAGGTGGTTTTCTAGATGAATTAACAGGGTCAATCTACAAGTAAGTAGAAAATCTTAATGTTCCTGTTCATTTTATCCTTCTGGTCTAACATACAGTATATCATTGATTTCTTCTCTCCATCTAAAGGACCGTTGCCGATGTCTTCGATGATGACGACAACTAAGCTCTGCAATATGTCGCCACCATGTGGCCAAAATAATATTCTTCATTGTCAGATCTTTGGTATTCTCTCACAATTTACGTAATTTATTTGTCTTTTTTGAAACATCAAAAACTATTTTACACATTTGGTTTAGCACCACAAACAAATATTGAGAAGGCACATTCTTAAAGACTTAGACTAACTATTAAAAACAATGTATCATGATATATTGGTATATGTTTGGTAAACAGATATTTATTACTAGTTATACTGGTGTGTACAACGCAAGAGGGATATATGAAATGAACTAGAATAAATTGTATTGTCTGGTAAAACAAATTGCATTACATCATAGTGTGTGATAATGTGATGCATGTACTCTAAAACTGTACCAGTACACAGGACCCCCTATATGAATTAGCCTCCCTTCCCCCAAATAAATTATTTAGCAACATTAGCAACGACTGGCCGACTTCCTGTTAGATGTAGGGAATTGCTCCAAGAGCCTTTTTGTACGTCTGGTCATGTTACATGTTCCACCGAAATTTCGTACGTCTAGGAGAAAGTGTACGGGGGGGCTGATCTGTAGGGGGCGCTAGCGAGCCATTTTGCCACGCCCATTCGCGAGACACCTAAAATCGGCGATTTCCCGGGGAAGACACGTGTGCAGAAAGTTTCGTGAGTTTTCGTGCATGTTAAGGCCCCCTAATAAAAATTTAAGTCGGAGAAGAAAGAAAGCATAATAATAATAATAACTATGGTTGCGAGCAACACTGGGCGGGCCCTCGCGCCGTGAATAATAATAATAATAATAATAATAATAATAATAATAATTACTAGGGTTTCAATAGGGTCCTCGCACACTGTGTGCGCTCGGGCCCTAATAATAATTAAAGCTGCAAGCAGCGATTACGGGAGCCAAGCCATAGGGGCAAGTCAATAGGAGAGCCATAGGGCAAGCCTGACCTCTGTTTACCTATTTTTGCGGCCTACCTTAATCTGTCATAGCAGTCAGCGAACCGCAATAGAGGCGCATAAATATGTTTGGTTCTAGAAAGGCAAGAGTTTAAGGAGAG
>JAODTR010005781.1:0-11174 GCA_025399935.1 Amblyopsis rosae
CGAAAAGCAGTGCTATAAGGCTTCACACAAGGAGGATGGCATGAAGCCTGATGCTACAATTTAAACCCTGGGTCAGATGTGCGCGCATAGCTTCTAAATCTTATAAATCGCAGCCTTTGCGGTTAGAAAATTGCGTTTTATAATATCGCGGTTATATTGCAAATGCAATTAATCGTTCAGCCCTAATTGAAAGTTAAATGTAAGCAAATACACTTTGTCAAATTCAACAAGCATCTCCTCGCATATCACTAGTTTACCATTCTCCGTGAGTTAAAATATATATAATCTGATACTTCCACACAGCCCTGGCTCCGTAAATAGTAACATAAACAAAGTGGCGAACTCCACTTGTATCAACAAAGCCGTAGCACTACACTTTGCTCTACAATGCATTTCGATGTGTGATAAGGTTAAGGGTAAAGGTGCTTTTATTGCCACATAGAGATACTGTTTTGATTAGATCTTGAAATTAGCAAGAATAACTGACCCTTCCTTTAAGAGAGCATTAGGCCTTTATTAGTCAAGACATCTTACATCCTTTCGTATCCTCAAAAATAGTCCAACAGTAGGGATGTCACGATAACAGAAATTTAATAGTCGATACCAATACCAGTGAAATTCCATGGTTCGATACCACAGGAAAGAAAAAGAAACATGTTATAAATAAAAATGACTGTATATGTAGCCTAGCTACTATGTTAAATGTTATTAAAAGCTAGGTTATTTTAGGATCTCAAGCTCATAACATATGCCGAGACGTCATTCATCAGCTTTTCTGAAGCTGGGGGTTTGTTTATGGTTTGTGCAATCACTGCCATGAGGATGATATAGGCTACTCGCTACTGTAATGTCTGTACAGAGCATGGTCTAATGTCCGGTGCTCATTGAAATGAATGACAAGCCTGTTGCTTTACAGCTCGGTGTTCCATCCGTGACTTGGTGCCAGAGTGCTCCTAGGTCGCGTAAACATTCACCCAGATCCTGGTCGAGCTCTGGAGGTATTGCCATGCACGACGCAAAAAAAGCGATGGTTAAAATGCATTTGGGTAAATTACCCCACCATACACTCACAAGGTGAATGTATACATCGCAAAAAATGCACCATGTCTGTATTTTATTCGCGTAAAGGCTGATTTAGTTTCACTTTCGCCAGGCCATTAACTAAGTTAAAACCAATCACAGCGAACCATATGTCGTCACACGACAATAGCGGAACGGTTTACTTAATACTCAGCCAGTGAAGCTTTGCTGGAAAGTCTGAAGGCTCCGTTTGCATACTGGCTTCTGTGAATATTATTCTCTGATCATCTGCCTGGAACGCAAAGTAGACAAATTTTTTTGGACAATTTGAGGCGGAGCTGCAGCCGCACGTCGCCTAGGTTGGATCTCCGGTACCTACAAAAATGAGTACCGTCATGTTTTCAGAATTTTGGCATCGACTTCTCCTGACATCCCTATCCAACAGTATATTTTTCCTGAGATCAACCTAAAACGCAATGCGTTTGTTGTGTGTTGAGTGTTACATCAGTTCATTTGGCAACTGGGGGTATTCTACATGATCAATTCTCTGTACATTGAACAGCGAACACATTGCAGTACACAACATGACTTTTATGAATTGTGGAAATTAGTTACAGTACAAAACTAGATCTTTATTTGAGACCAGCTTGCCCACCCTGTATGGCATTACACTAATTGGGACTACATTTAGTGCATTAGTATAACTAAGCAAGAATTGGAAGAGAAAAACCCCCAAAACATTGCTAATGCACCTGCACATTTGTCAAACTAAAGAGGTAATTAGCAGTAGCAACAACAAAACACCACACTAACATCAATCTCACCCACACATCTGTCGTCTGTACCTGGTAGCATATAGCGCAGATGTCGTTGTACTGCTCCAGCTGCGTTGTGCTGGCTGTGGGCAGGCTTTTGATCTTGTTGACAGCGTCTCGGCGGAGCAGGAAGCTCTGCCAGCCCAGCTGGGCACGGAGCCAGACATTGTAGTAGGAGTGGACCAGGATGATGGTGCTCCCCATCACGCTCCACTCCCCAAACACAGTCTCCGACACACCGTAACACACCACGCACACTGCCACCTGGTGGTCACAGCACGGTCGTTACACCAGAGTTAAGGCACGGATGACGAATACTTTGCTGTTCATATGAATATGCTAGTGTATCCTCACCAGAAACTCAAGCAAGCGGTACGTTCCGTTTACAATGTAGATAACCTCATCCATGTTCTCTACCGGAGCCTTCCTGAACTCCTCCACCATGAAGAGAATATAGATCAACAAAGTACCGAGCACCTGAAGGAGGCCCCGGGGGGAAAGAGTTAGTTAAGGAGTAAACTATTTATGTATTTGTATATGAAGTGGGTGTGTGTGTGCGCGCGCGCGTGTGCGTCCTGTACCTGCAGCGAGGTGAGGATGGAGGAGGAGATTATGATGAGCAGCCAGAAGTCCATGTGGAAGAACTGACAGATCATGTAGGCCATGTATGCCGGGAAGATCAGCAGAAACAGACACAGCGACACAGCCCGAAAGTGCTTCCACAGGCTCCTGCAGTAGACGAAGAACAGAAGCTCAACATGGGCTTTCTACTGTGGTCTAGGCTGCTGCGGTCTAGGCTGCTCTGTTCCTGCACTCTTTTAGGTCATGTACCCTGATGGAGAATTAAGTCCAGCTCTCCTAGAACCAACATTATCAACAAGTGGTTTCACACAGGTTTACTGTGTAAATAAATGTGTGTCTAGTGGGGACACTGGCTATCTTGCCAACACATCGAACAATACAGCGTTTGTCTAGCTACGACCAGCCTCTCCCGTGCACATACTTGTCTCTGGAGGCTCCCAGAGCCAGCACTATGGGGTCTGCTATCTCCAGCATGGACTGCAAGATGGAGGCCACCACGATGAAGAGGATGATGGAGAGGAGGAACGCTCTGTGGATCACCTGCAGCTCAATGAGGCCCGTCTGGACGGCCAGGATCAGCAAAGTGATGCCCTCAGTCATTCCACTGCATGCATGAAGCAGCATACACACACACACACACAGTGTAGTTAATCATCATACGGTAAAAAGCTATGTGTTGTGACGTAGTGAGTAACACTACACACCGGTGCATGGTGTTGTCGTTCATGAAGGCCCTGTAGCCCTGCAGGTAGAACTTGCAGAGGGTGAGCACGCCCAGGGCGATGAAGGACACGGTGAACACCAGACCCAGCAGGGAGTATGGGGTGCTACAGCACTCTGCGATACTGAGGCGAAGCGGAATGACAGGTAAACACACACACACACACACACACACACACACACCAGACACATCCCTTTGATGGCTCTCATGGAAGACACACACTCCACCACAACACTAATTAATACTGACTTTAATCAAAGTGCCAGGGAAGCAGGGATGCTGCATGGCGCGCGTGTGTGTGTGTGTGTGTGTGTGTGTGTGTGTGTGTGTGTGTGTGTACCTGGTGAGGAACAGGAAAAGGAGCCTCTCTCTGGAGGTGGGCTGATCTCTGGTGCTGAAATAGGAGTAGATCTGCAGCGCAAACAGCAGGAGCCAGAAACACATGAAGAGGACAGGAAGGACCAGCTGGTTCCACAGAGACATGCCCAGAGCCAGCAGACCATACACCTCCACCACCTAGAGAGAGAATGTACATAGAAGTTAATGTATTAATCACATTTACGCACACACTATAGAAATGTTGCACCGGACATATTGTTTGACTGTATCAAATTACATTTTTCTCCCAGTTCTGTGACAAAACTAGCTAAGATAGCATTTGACAGGATATTAGTTACATTTTAACATTTATTTTCCCATAAAGGACACATAATATTCAATACCTCAGGTTTATTGTATTCATAAGCTAGACTGTTAATAGCTGGCACCATCCACCAACTAGTCAAAACTAGGGATGTGTGCAGTTAGTCGGTTAAACGGTGCTACCATCGCTAGTCGGCACCTTAAATACTAGTCGGTTAAACATACATTTTATTTGATAATTTATCAAGCTACACATGAAACAACCTGCTGACACTGCAAGTGGTGTTGGGAGCGCTTGATTTCCATGCGTTCCTAGCATAGAACTATGTTCCTAGTGTGGCGAGGGAGCAGGGACAACTCTCAAAGCGGCATTACTTTGATGTTGCCACTAGCTCTGCTCGCAAAAGACGAATCTGAGGTTGGATTGGAAACGGATGGATTCACAACCCCTCTGCTTTAGATTTGACAAAATACAACTACATTTAACATAGTTAAAAATAAAAAGTGTCCGATTTCCGTCGGGTTCCTGATCGTTTGTTGACCTTTGTTTAAGTTACGCTAAATAGCATTTTGCTAGGCTAAACCAGCTATGGGAGTACAGTAAAATAGAATTAGCTAACGCTTTTCAAAAGACAGCCAATGCAGCGGTGATCAATTTGGACGGTATTCTAAGTGTTTTGGTATTTTTAGACTAGTTTAACTTTCAAATGTCGCTAGGAACATCCATAGTCAAAATGCGTGCACACACATCCATACCTAACACTGACGTCTAACATCGGTCTGTTACCTGAGCCAGCTCCTTGTACGCGGTCTTGGCCAGGTTGTACGGCACCAGCAAATTAGAAGCTAGAAAGTAGATGACCTCCAGGCCAGTGAAGATCATGGAGAACTTGTTGATGAAGACGATGGTTTCCAGCGGAACCAAACACAGCCTGCCCACCAGGGGGAGCAGGTGGGCAGAGAATAGCCAGATTCTCTTGGTCTGCATCAGGCAGGAGCACAAGGTGCATACCACCAGCTGACCTGAAAAAATTAATTAAGAAACATACACAACCAAAGAAGACCAGCTCTGAATAATACCAACATGCCAACACACCATTATATGCTCATCTGATAATGCATGCATCTACAGTATCTGTGTGAGATACAAGATGAAGACACCACATAAAAGGTCTGTATACCAGGGCTATTCAACTCCGGTCCTGGAGGAATACCACTCAGAAGGAGTGTGACGTCATTCTCTGCTTAGGACAAAATAACTATAGCTTTTATATAGCTGATTGTCGTTAGCAGACCTAGACAGATACTCTCTATTTATAGTGTTGGGGACTACCTCATCACCTCTCCAGGGTAATAAAACGAATCCCTGTGCATACAGACGCAAAGCTGCTGTTGAGTTTGACATAACAAATGAGATGATTCCTCTGGACTGGATTCAAGAATCATATGATATAGTGTGTGCTGAATATGCCTCATGTGGATACACACCATCTTCTCAAACAGGACAGGCTGCCAGGTTGCTCAGCAGGAGTGATCCTTGTACCCGTACAGTACGTCTCAACTATTAAAGTCGTACATCTTTTAGTTGTCTAGCTAGTCCTGTGACTTACATGCACAAGAGTCTTATGTGTGCATTATGTCTACGGCATACCAACTACGACTAAGAGATGGACTGTATACACATGAGCGACATTAAAAATGTATTATTGCTCATTATCCAAATTTTGTTGGAATGCCCATCTATAGTGTACCACATGCTTATATCACAAAATCCAACATTTTTATGAAATTCTTATAGTGGTGCTAAGCTGCAGCACTATTGCAACCGCAGTTCATTTTCATTTTCAAATTTTTAACAATTCTGGTTAAAACTCCAACTAATCTACTGTACTATTGTGACAATTGAAAACTGGCTAGAGACCCAATGCCGTTAAATGCAGCAAAAACTTCACTTGAGGCTCATATTCCGAATCCACTGTATACATGCTCTGAAAACCTGAATAATAATCGGCATACAACATGTCTCTTAACTGGAAAATACTCATTTCAGAAAAAGGCCCAATTTGGAATATCTAAACTCAATATACAGTTTACATAACATCTATCAATTTCACAATATTGCTATAGTCGGAATAATAGTGGAATGCTAGTGTGCATGTAAACATAGCCAGTGATGTCACTAAAGCTATATATGTTGCAAGTATCTTGAGCTGCATTCCAATAGCCTATAACATAGCACATTATTATGTACTAGGTTTATCTGCTATGGGTAGATCTTCACGTAATGCAATGAAAGAGCTAGGATAGAACGTATTGTGTGTGTATTACCTATGAGTGCTATGGTGAATCTGTTCATGGACAGAGGCTCATGGTAGAGAGGCCCTTCATAGCCGGACTCCAGTTCACTGCGAACATAGTCCCTGGGGATAGGAAAAAGCATAGAACATTATCTTGTGAAAATAATGCATAACTGGAAGTTAGAAACACACGAGAACTCAGCTGATAACTACAGTGACCAAATGTAATATGACATTCCTTACTAATTCCTTACTAATCTACCGCTACTGAGTTATATAGCCTCCACAGGCTGCATTTACCTGGAGACCTGGTGACCAGCATACAGCAGCAGGGCAGCGAGGACATACAGGTAGAGTTTGACCAGGTGCTGGCGAGGCAGAGTCAGGAGCACCAAGCTCAGGATGTAACCTGGGGATGGACACACACACAATCTCACAGAGGAAGCCTGTGCTTGTAGAGTAGACTCATTGTGGATAGAAAGACGTGTTTGTGTGTGCAACATGTTCATGTTAATGAATGATGCCATCATCAACAGTCGATCACGGAGACAGTCATTATAGAAAGATAGGATTATCTTTCCCTGTGTTAGTGCCCCACTCTAGGAAATGGATGTCTGGTTATATAGCATCGAAAGAATAGAATGTTGAAACTTTTTGAAATAAGAATTTATAAAATAAAAATAAAGTGTCTTCCCACCAAATACCTTAGTTACACCAACACTGACCATGGGAAACAATGTGTGCCGATAGCGGATTGTATTTTCGCTGCCCGACCAATAAGAAAAATCCCAGGGGGGAATGTCTATGATTTAAGTTGCAGTTTAGTTCATGTTCAAGAAGGCATATAAAACATATTATATTCACAGCGAATCTCAAATTATACCAGCATTGTCAAAGGGAGACAGTCTGTGCATGTACAAGATGTACTTGTATAGTACAAAGCACTTACACGACCACAAAAAGACAGTTGTTGGCCGTCTGCGCTCCATACTGCAGGTATGCCTTATGGCCTGCATCCACCATAACCTAAGCCATATCTTCTAAGCACAAGCAGAAATGGGCCTTAGCAGCAGGCCATTAATCCAGCAACTCCTCGTAACAAAATTCAACATACAGTGCATTTAAAAGGTAATGATCTTAAAAGGTCAGAATGTTAGCTAAATAACACCGGTGACCGACAACTTAAATAGTGATCATAAAATGACCAATCCATTGTCATCAAACATGACATTATTTGAATGCAATGTTCTGAGGACAAATCTTTTGTAATCTTCTTTCCCAGGACTGCGAGTAGCTGTCAATGGTGCATTCTGGGACATTTATTCTGCAGCCTGGGTTGGGCTGAGGAGGGGGATAACGAAAGCAGAATTTGTGGTGTCCCCCCCTCCCCCAACAGTTGTCCAGCAACTGCAATAATCAGCACATACCCAGCCTGTTTACTCATTCAGCAGTTAAGTCTGATCACACACACACACACACTTTTTCCAGCTGAATCATATCAGTATCACAGCACTGTAGTGTTCCTGGCTATTTATATTTACAGTAATCCCATCTTTGCCTTCTGTATTATGAATGTTATTCACTTAGGTGAAAGCTATAATAAGGAACACTAGAGAACTGTTTTTATTTCCCAGTAACTGGCAGAAGGAGGGATTGTTCCACTGAGACTTTCGACTTGGCTAGGACAACTGTGTTTACACATGACTGACTTTGTAGGAAACAGTGTCTCACAATGAACTACATCACAACACTGTATAGCTACCTGCCATACACATATAGAATGGGATTTATAATAACAGTAAGCTTGAAGATGCTCCGTCTATTATAAGATCAATTTTTAACTGTGCTTTCAAATGTTTTTACAAAATGCTAGTATGAATTCACACTGTTGAATGGATTCAAAATATCATGCAAATTCCAACCCAAGACTGGCACTTTGGCCTTGACATCTGATAAACATAACTGTCCAGGAGGAACAACTGACCAGATATGGCAGGTGAATGCGTCAACCACTGAGCAGGCAAGCACTCATTTAAATAACAACTGGTAACATTGATAAGAAAAACTGTTCTGTGTTGTCAATTGTCATTACAGTGTAAACCTGTGAATTACAAGTAAATGTAGTGGAGCTGCAGCACAATAATGTAGGTGATACAGTGTTGATCTATTGGCCGCTATTGGATAGTATTTGTACTGAAACATAGTGCCAAGTGTGTTCGCTTTACAATGATCACCTGCTCAGGGCACCTGCTGTGTAATGCAGGGCAGAGTATTTGTACTAGGACAGGTTTTGTGCATGCGTGTTATGTTTACAACAGGTGTGAGGTGCAGAAGCACACTCACCCAGGTAATGCAGGTAGAGTGCCAGGTACTTGTACTGGAACAGGGGGTTATTGGACAGGCTGGAGCGCTGGATCTTCTGGAAGAAGGAGCTGACATCCCAGCGGTACAGCACATCCAGCAGCATGATGCTGGGCACACGCAGGCCCACGTTGAGCATGGCCTCCACGCGGTCCTTCACTGCCATGGCCTCGGATTAGATTTGCCTGCCGCCGACACGCCTGGCACGATTGACCACTGTTAGTGGAGGTTGACGTTGTACTGCCGGTTGTGAGGGAGAGACAGTGGGGGTAGAACCAAAGAACAGACCACGGCCGAGCGTTCAGGTACACAAATGCAATCATTTACGATCAGACAGTGTCACAAACACCAAACTAGTCTTTTTCATGTACAGGCGGACTCCATAGAATGTCAAAACCAAGGAAACTCCAGTTTAATTATGTTTACACATCTTCCAAACAATACCACCTGCCACAGCAACTAGTGGTTTATTATGTTTCCCCAAACCAATTTCATGTGAAATGAAACAAACACACTGATTGCGGATAACAATCATCGGAAAGACTAACAACAAACTTCACATTTCATAGCCCTAAATGTGTGACACAATATAAAAAGAAAATTACATTACAAATTGTCAGTTTGAATGTGGTCGCATATGGTATAGCATAGGGATGCAATTGAACTAGGCCTAAAACTTTAATTGTAATATTAAAATAATGTTTCTTATGAGGACATTTAACTAATTTCAGAGATGGCAAAGGGATTGAGGTGATTGTCCTTTTAAAAATGTGACTAAATGTAATTTTAAAAATGTGATTAATGGATTATTATATGTCATGAGGTTGCACAATAACACATGAAGTGAATTCAATTTTAATTTGAAGTTCATAAACGGTGTGACTTTCAAGGCCTTTAGAATTACTTCTATATTCTAACATTTTGCTTATTGAATATAGGCTACCATTCCTATGAGACATAAACAGATTTGGTATTTTAGACTCACCTAAACATGTAAATCAAAATATGTTCCATCTAATCCTAAATTGTATGTACAACTATATGTAATAGTTTAATGACAGTTTCTGCCACATTGGTTAGTTAGGTTGCCACTTCCATCTAAACACAGTCAATGGGAAGTACAATTTAGAATAGACCTACCACTTGCAATAAGGAAATTACCTACATGTCCTATATTTTTTATGAGTTTTAAACAATGGCTCATAGCAAACAATAACGTGGCCACTTTTAACCGGACTTCATAACTATGTATTTTGTTTGAATAATGAAAGTGTAGTTTTAGAGCAAACAATAAAAGGCACCATGATTATGAGGGCTACATTGTCGAAAGAAAAGAAAATCACTATTGTGTCTCTAGCCTCTTTATAACTCCCGACATCTCAATATCTTTATATTGCTGATATCGGCATTTCCATCCTTCGCTACCTCTGCAGCACGGGATGCTTCTTAGTTTACACAATTCTGGACTCAACACCACCAGCCGTGGCTAAAAAAAAAAAAATATATATATATATATATATATATATATATCAGAATCAAAACTGACGTAACCAAAACCTCTGCTCTATCGTGTAACGTGTCTCTGCATTCAATATCTTATGTGTTAAATAAACAACAACTTTCGTGTATGGCTTCATACAATAAACGCTGGGACAGGAGGATGCTGGCAAATAAAAATAGGATGGGCGACTACCGTACTGCATCGACGGTAGAATGCTATGAACTCTAGTAACCTCTCCGTCTCGACGAGAGGAAAGAACTGTACTGCATGCACGAAAATACGGGTTTGCTAAATTGCTAAACTAGCTTGCACCTTGTATTGCAAATATATCACACGCTGGGAACAAGTGTCTTGGGCTAATCTAGAGCTCTAACATGTTAATAGCAGTGCCACCTAATTATAGCTGCTATGACCTGCATCAAGCAAGCAGCATGCGTAGCGCCAGTACTGTGCCGTACGTCAATTCCCGCTAGTCAGCTAACTACGGTACGGCTAACCAAAAGCTTGCCAGTGTCAACAAAACAGGAAACAATCTATACAAAATAACAGTTAATGTTACATTTCTCGTTGCGTCCGACTAATACGATAAAACCACAATAAGCTTCCACTATATTGGTTGACTTAATTATTTCCCACCTATTTAAATTATGGCTGTATGAGTAGATCGTAAAGATAGCCTAAACGAGTTAGCCTAGCTAGCATAACTTAGCAACCACAGCAGCAGAAAATCCTAAACTTGTCAGGCAAATACTATCCGACTCCACGTAAAACACATACTACCGGTACTTACATTTGAAAGACGACGCTCGATACGCTTGAGACACTTTCGTTTTCTTTTTCTGGTCGGATATCAATCATTGTAACTCTGCGCCGCCCGAGTTAACGATCCTGACGAAAAACATCGCCATAGGATGCGATGCGGCCCGTCCGCTCATCTCACATAGCAGCCATTACCGTCACTGTGAACAAACACGCATTGAGCATGCGCATTATGATTGTCACGTAAGATCATTTAGAACGAAACCTGTTATATTCAGCCTGGGAAATTGTCAAGTTTTGCTGCCACTTTGAAACTTGCTTTGAATCGTGAGCTAGCTTTAGTCAGGATATAACATTAACCATACATCTGACTGTATGCACATATTGCAGTCAAGTAAATTACCATCCATCCATCCATCTTCATCCGCTTATCCGGAGTCGGGTCGCGGGGGCAGCAGCTTCAGCAAGGGACCCCA
>JAODTR010005782.1:0-11173 GCA_025399935.1 Amblyopsis rosae
TTCCAATGTGGCTCGGGAAAGGGAGGTTTGGGGTCCCCTGCTGGAGCTGCTGCCCCCGCGACCTGACTCTGGATAAGTGGATGAAGATGGATGGATGGATGGATGGATGGACATCCCTAATGTACAGTACATCGACAGTGTGAAAGATCTCGCTTATGGAAAAAATCGTGGCCTCATTTTAAGAAAGAAAACAGCAACAAGGCAAGTTGAGTTTTACCTTTTGATCTGCCAGCAACTGATACACGATTGCTGAAATAATGTCACGTAATTTGACTAATTTTACTTAACTTGCATGCAAAAATGCAAGCATGCCCAAACTGACAGGACACTTCTGTTTACCTCTTTACGGCATCGATTTCTTCTTTTTTTCCTAACCCAAATCCATCAGATCAACTTCCTTATATATATGACGAAAGTGATCACAACAAACAAAATCACACAAACCCTCTCTGCTCCAACTCTACCTGTAGTGGAGCTGAATGCGCCGTGTAGAGCACCAGCATAACCAGCTAGAGCTGAAGCCACGCTAAAACAAATAATATAGTTTTCTAGCATAGTTTTATTTTTTACTTTTAATTACACTGGGCTTTGTTAACAATGCGCGCTGCCGCCAATCTAAAAATAGATCGTATTTTTGCTCTCTGAATAACGATAGGCCTATGCCTAGTTAAAATCAAAAGGTTGACAATGCATGTAACATTGTCCAGGTCATTAATCATGAATTAAATTATCAGATGAAAGAAACTCACAAAATCAATATGAGAATTCTACATTTTGGATTAAATTCTAAATGGGAAAGCAGACATGAAACAAGATTAATACTGTAAAGTAACATTGGCATACAAGGTCAGCTTTGGTGCACCTAGACCTAAATGTTCATGTTAGTTAATAGTGTTCTTAAATTTAAACCAGGTGGTAAACATATGATTTGTTAATTTACTCACCTTTGCAAACTGTTCTTATATATTCTATGCTGTAAACGTACAGTACGTAATTATAATAATTAAATGCATTAACACATATCCACATTTAAAAAGGCTATTCTTATTTATCTTATTTTTTATAAATGAAAGGAAAAAGAACCCTTCCTGAATCCTGTCAGTGTCACCATTGACCTTGATTTGACTGATTATAGCCTAAATGAAAAGTCAGGAAATTCTCCCTTTTAGAATATGTTGGATTTCTTCTCCCAAAAATATTGGAATCAGAACCAGGAATCGATTAAATTGAAACGATACCCAAACCCTAATTGCAGTAGCCTGCTTTATTTACCAATTTCATTTGTTACATATTTTAAGCACCAACAATAGCCTACTTATTTAACAGCAATACCTGGATAAGGGAAAGGGGTATGGGGAAATACCTTATGCACCTGTTGTCATTTCTCTCGTTTTCTAAAAAGTGGATTCCTTTAATAACCATTTTTATTAATGTTGTTTCTCTGTATTTGTTTATGGGAAGCACAATTGTGCATATATACCCTCTCTGTACAGCACTTTGAGCTGCAATTCTGTATGAAAAGTGATATAATAGGGCTATATTTTACAATTTCGGTCGATACATATAATTTCAAACCAAAACAAATTTGCTTCATTGTATCTTTAAATAGAAAATAGTAATTTTCTGCTATATTGTGCAAAAATATCTTATCGAGTAAAATCAGCTGTAATAAGATTTTACCTTTTTCTTGTTTTCAGGTAGGTCTTCATCTTTTGGAGAAGGAGGCTTGGTCTCTTTGGGCTTGGGGGTAGGAGGAGGTGTGGGTTCTTCATCGTCATCCATCCCAGCGAGGTCCAGCCCCAGCAACACAGACAGTGTGGTCATCACTCTAGCATCCTGCAGTTTGCTATACAGCACACAAAACACACCATGGCATTTCTGACACCGCACTAGTCAGTATTCAGCAATGGTACATGTTCCCACACCTTTTAGAAATTATTTATATGTGGACTACTTCAGATGGTGTTTAATACGCAATTGCTTTAATCAACCAAATGCCTATACAATATGCTGGTAACAAAATGCTCATGATTGGTTACACTAGCATAAAAGCCACGCCACAATAAAATAAAAATGTGTCACAATGAATGCTTCAGTTTCAGATTATACACTTACGTGCCCAGCTCCGAGGGCTTGTTCTTGAGCTGCTCCAGTAGCTCTCTATAGCTGGGATCTGACAGCAGCTCATGTGTCCGTGGGTCCTTCTCCAGCTTCTCGTACAGGTTCGGCATAGCAAAGGGATTCATCATCTTTTTCTCTGGGGACGCAAAAAGTACCTATTAGTTGTGTGATCCAAATGCTGGCAAAGTACTGAAGGTCCTCTGCCTTAGGAATGTGCAATTAATCTAATATTAATAACTATTTACTTTTGGGCTTTTAACAGTTACCAAAATCATTATAATCAAGGAAAAACTTATTTTGCACATAAACTCTTGCAAGTAAACTCTTAGTGTTCCTAATGGCATGCGCACACTCAATTTCCCCCATTACAGGTTGAAAGTGAAATATCACCATGAAAAGTAGTGAGAGACATTTCACAGTTGAAGTTGTTGTCACTGTTTATTTTTTTTCACTATTTAGGTGTAGTAAATGCACCATCTTTCCAAAGTCAACGAGTAAGCGTATTAAATAATTGTGATTTCAATATTAATCCAAATAATCATGATTGTTACTTTTTCCCATAATTGAGCAGCCCTACTCTTCCTCCAGAAAAACATCTGAGCTTCATGACAGCTTCCTGCAAAATCTTCCCTGATTCTGTCCCCTATACTAAATGTATCCTTCACCACACACTGTTAACTGTAGCCCCAATAAACAGCACAATATTTGTGAAAACGACAAACATTATAAATAATGGGAATGTGAAAAGGTGTCATGACAATAATAGCACAATCATTTCACAATTTACATAATGCTAAAATGATATCCTACCTGCTAGCCGGGCCTCGATGTTCTGCAGACCTTCCTTGAGCTGCTGATTGCCCGGCTCTTGTCTGAGCCCCTCTTGGTAGGTGGCTTTAGCATCCTCAAATCGCCCCAGGAACTCCAACGCCGCTGCCTTCCGGGAGTAGCCCTAAAGAATTACACCAGAGTCAAGCTCAATCTCCTCCTGCTCGTGGTCTTCATGAGCCTGAGCCAGAGGACAGCCAACACCTCACCTTGCCCCAGTCAGGTTTTATCTGGACCGTTTGACATGCGTCCTGAAGAGCACTCTCATAGTTCCCTTTCTTTGCGTATGCAGCCGAGCGGTTGCTGAACAGAACATGGTTGGATGGGTCGAGGGCCAAGGCCTCCGTGTAACAACGCACGGCCTCGTCAATATTCCCCGCGCTCAGCGCCTTGTTTCCCTGCTCTTTTAATTGGGACACCTAGAAAAACAAAACACATTTCTAATGCTGGTGCCATCCGATGACATGAGCTGTGTCTGGATACACAGGTGTTCACAGTTAAACCTCTTCATGCTGGAAAATAAGGACAGGTTAGTTTATTGGTTGTCTCCCAGGCAAATGGTGGTGGGTTCGATCCCTGATATGCCCGGGACTACCTCTAAGGCCAGGCATCAAGCAACCTCCTGTGAGGTGTTTGGCATCTTTGACGATTAACACATTGTATTACTTGATGTTGTTCATTCACTTTGGATGTAGATTCACAATAATATTTACTGTGTTCCTTTTGATTGACAGTAGAGCTCCATGTTGTAAGATATGCCCAAAGCCATGCAGAATAGAGTTACGTCAACTCCATTCACTCAACTTGACTTTTTTCACAGCAATGGCTGATCATGGAACCTCAAAAACTGTTCCTGTGTGTTAGCCGCAAATACTAAAAATACCCTATAGAATATATTGTAAATGTATTGACTACTAATTACCAAAAATTGCAGTTATGTATATGTATTTTTCGATTTAAATTGCACCTCCATGAACCACGTGACTGTTGAAATTGTTGAATTTCCGTTGGCACAACTATCTTCTACGTGACTGAATATGACCATGTAAAAAGGAAAGGGTTTCCATGAGCACATCAGTCGTCAGAGGGCAAGGCAGCCCTCAGCTGCCCATAAAACTGACAAGACAGGTTCAGCACTGCTTAAGCATTGGGTCAGGCTGGCCTCTCTATGTTTCTTCATCGAGTCTGGTGCACAAACAATAGCCTACCAAGCTCATGTTATGCCTACAGTGATTTATAGCCAACAACTGCCATTTAGACAGTACAATGTGCCACAATCTGTTATTCAACTGTACTTAAAATCTGAAATACATTTCTACATATAGTTTTGTTTGTCTAAATTATCAATATAGCTAGTGTGAAAGATGATATAAATGCAACTGACTGAACTATAGATTCACTCAGTGTGTTGTTCCAGCTTCTCTCAAAACGCAATGTATCACATGTATACTGTATAAAAACACCAAAATCATAACGCCAGCTTGTTCCTTAAATCCAGTATGTGAAAAGTGAAAGATACAAACTTGCATTACTACAATTTACTTGTAAAACAAATAGCCAAGAAACTATACAATGGATCGCTTGAATATAAATCAGCTATGTATTTTATTGCACCAAATGATTATTTCCATACCTGCCTGAAAACGAACCCATGGGTCAAATCTTTTGCCTGGCCAATTATATCCGAAGTCATTCTGAAGTACTGGCTGCACACGTTAATTTGTGCATAGACTAAGGCTAAACCTGTCCTGGACGACTCCTCTGTCCTATGTCTAGAAGTCAGAATGTGAGTCTTGCTGGCTGTACACCGCTTGAAGCCAGAACCTTCGAGAGGAGACGAGGGTGTGATGACAAAATGCGGATATCGTTGTAGCCATAATCGGCACAGCTTCCGTATCTATAATTATCCCCCATTCAATGTGCAGCTGATTCAATAACCTCAATTTTCCCCCTTTAAATCTTGACAGATTGCACAATCTAGCAGAATGCTTTCTTTAGTTTGAACATTTGACGCGTTCTGTTCGCTCGTGTGTCTCTACATTTGAGTAGTTACCGTAGCCGTTAAGATACCGGAGTTGCTACCTAATCGGTACCATTTGTCATATTTATCAAATTTAACAGACAGGAACGTGGCGATGATGGTTAAACTACGCGGCAACTTTCCATCTACATTTAAGCAGTGCAAAATCTGTGCAAAACATCAAATAATACGATTGTTCCTACAGCTAGCTAACGGCTGCGGTGCCATGACACAACACTAAATTACTAGTACAGCTTCTAAAATGGAAACATTAAATGTACGGTATGGTTACCATTACATTAGCCAGCGTTTGGGTAACATAACATAATCGGGTAACATAACAAGTGGGGTACCAATTGAGTTACCAGGTTACCCATGGGCTAGAGCAATGTTAGCCAAGTAACGTTATTGGACACTACGGTATGGTAGTAACTTCGAGTTATGCTAAGCTAACGAAGATGAACTCTCATGCAGTATAGTCTTCTTGGTAATGTATATCAACATTTAATTATATTGATGTAGAAATATACAGTACATGGCTATAACATTGATAACTAGATTAAACTATACTTAAAACATGTGTCAGAAATACTGAAGCCAATAACAGATTATCTTACTTACTTTCTCCATGGTGCAAGCATGAGGTTCTTTCTAGAAACTACGGTGAGCGGGCTCCGCCCCCTAAACATCTAGAAGGTTGCCAGCAAGAATGCATGACGGAAATGCACATTTCACATTAAAATTAATAATTGTCCCCAAGGGCCGATACTTTTGCAATCCAAATAGACAAGTAATGTAACTTGTATCTGAACCCATAGCATGTTTCCATAAGATAATTACAATTAAATTATTATTTTATAGACAATTTTGAGGTGCATTTGATCAATTTCAAATAATTATCCCTGATGTATCAGTGTGATTATTAGACTGATTACACAATTTTAGCAAGACAGCAAGCAAGAAAACTGAAAAGTTGGATAATGTATATTATGTGTGGGTGTTCCATTGTTTCATTTTGTTGCCCGTTTTTATTAATAGATTTGGCTTGGCCAAACCGACAATAAATTACAACCAGAAATTTATTTATAAAGTAATGTAGAATAATTATTTTATTTGAACATTTTTGTAATTTATCAACATTGCCAGATATGCAGACCTATGTCAAAACCATAGCTTTTTTTCTTGATGGAGTCAAATAATAATATACGTAATATTATATATAAGTAATATAATATTGAGATATTTATAATACTGTACATCGATCTTGTACATACTAAGTAGGCCTACGATAGATTATATTATTTTTTACATTTGATGTAGACCGGCATTTTCCCACAACACCCTGCTTCAGCGACACACAGTAACGAAAATGGCGGACAACGCATCATCGGTAGGTTCCCAGCGATACAGTTTTATGTTTAACCATCCATATATTTACAGCGACTGGATTAACATGTCGTTTTTGGTAGGTCGACATTGTCGAAGGATGTCGTCTCCCTGTTCTTCGCAAAAATCAAGAAAACGAAGACGAATGGCGTGAGTACTGTACATTACATCCAATAGAGCTATGCTAACTAGCTACGGTACGGTAGTTGACACCGCTAACTAGCTGTTGTTTTCAAACGTATTGGCCTTTAAAGTCTTGAATAAACTGCAGTTAGCGGAATTAACTACCCGTATCAGTGTTATTATTTACTCTAACTACAAGTATATGTGATTGCTTCTCTATCAAATTGTTTGGTTTAACTAATATTTAAATAACATGTTAATTAAGTGTGGACTTTACCTTAGTTCACTAATATAATGGACTGATTTACCGTAATAACTGACTAAACAATCTGATAATACATTGTTGTATAACGAAACCATCAAGAGGGATTGCTTTAGTAACAACACGTTCTGTTTTGAATGTACCGGTAGAGTAGATTAAACTATATTCGGGCTTCTCTGTCACCACCAAAGCATATTTGTTATTGTTGGATTATAGGCGCTAATACGTACTTTTCGGTTTTCAGTTTGTATACTGATGTGAACAGTGCTTTTTTATTGTAATTTTATTTATTATTGTATTGTACAAATGTCTTATGGTTATGACTTTAACTCCTTTTCTGTGGAAGGGTATGAATCTGTTTAGCTGTCAAGCATGTTTTCTCTAACACTTTGATAAATGTGCCTAATCAAGATGTTCATGTAGTTAGGCAAGTTCTAAGTACTACTGCCATAAACCATGTTTCCTCCTTTTTTAATAACTGATGCTTACCAGTTTGCATCGTCATTTATTTTCCAGCATTAGCTGAAATTTTAAGTGTGAAGGAAATCCCTGGAAGAAAGCTTTACTATGTTCATTACATCGACTGTAAGTATTATTTCTTTGCTGTTATGTTATTTTGAGCTAATACAAAAATTAAATAAGCAAACTGTCATGGCACGTGTTCCTCTGTTTGTGTGAAATATACTGCATTTCAAGTCAATAAACGTCTGGATGAGTGGGTCACACCTGACAGGCTGGACATGAAGAAGCTTCAGTTTCCTAAGAAAGAAGCGAAAACGCCGACCAAGAATGGTCTACCTGGTTCCCGTCCCAGTTCTCCAGAGAGAGAAGTGGTAAGAGCTGCCCCCCACCACCCAGACACCCAGAGAGAGAGGGACATGGTGAGGGCTTCCCCTCACCCCCCAGACTTTCCTCTCAGACCGTCAAATGTGGCAACAGTAAGTTCAGATTTGGCAAAACCATAATAGAATTATAGTATTGTATATGTTTCCAGGATGATGGCTTCATTTTGAGGTTCCTAAAGTTCAACCATTTAAAGGATTCCTATTATTGATGTGAGTTAAATTAATTTTAGCTAGATGTTTTTTTTTTGTGGGATGATAATGAATACATGGAATATAATAGCATTGTCATAAATAAAAAACACTAACTTAAAAACTCTCCCACTTTGTTTTTGGGTTATATATGGTTGATACTGTATCTTAATCATCCTATTGCTGAGTCATTAATCATAATTGAGAAACCTGAAACCTGAGATGTTCGTATAAACTGCTGTTGCGTCTGATCATTTGTTTTATTTTATCCTCTTTTTATTTTGAAAACTCTAGGCTAAAATGTTTATTTAGGTTTAACATCTGAATTTCAGTTAACGCGCATTATCTTCCTTTCTGTTTAATTCAGAGAAAGAGTCTAGACCTCAATCTACAAAGTGCCACAGCTCCATCTAGAGGCAAAACTCTCCCCACACCGGTAAAACTCTAATTTACACATTCTAGAGAGCCCTATACACACAGGACTAGCATGCACTGGGGATTGGGAGTAATTGTTTAAGTGCCTTTTGCTGTGGCTATTAAATCAACACATTCCAAGCTAAAAAAGCAGTGCACAAATGGCAGGCAATGCAGTGTACCTTTTGATGGCTCTTATTGCAATATACTCAGTTTCCAGCTTTTGACTAAATATATTGCTCAGTATTTAGCTATTTGAAGCACATGCCTCTGGCTTGGCTGCAATTTAAAAGTGTATATATAAACAATTCTCATACACACACACTTCTAATGAATTCACACTCCTTCGTTGAATGCTTTTTATCCTGTACAGAAGAGGAAAGCGGAGTCTGTCTCCTTGGCAACTCAAGCGTCTCCGGTCACGTCTGTTCCGTCACTCCCTGGTTCAACTGAAGCTTCCCAGAATCCTGTTTACCCTGCAAACACCAACGCATTCAACACCAAGGCCCGAGATGACCACGAGCAGCTCTCCTCGCTCACAACGGTAATGCCAGCTCCTGTTCTTTGGTGGGTGCTGCACAATATATTGCAAGTCAGATCCTGATACTCAACATAGTGCTGTCTTATAACCACTAGAACGGCACTGCCAGAAGACTCATTCCCTCTCAGCCAGGAAGGAAGAGGAAGGCACACTGTGGGGGTGCAGATGAGGTATGCATCTGTGAAATCGACTAATCTGTCGTAATTGACAGCCCTTTACTTGAGTCCCTCTCTGCTGTAGAGGGTTGTTTCTCTCTTGATTTAGATTGGTTTGATTACATTATTTTGGCAGTACTGTTTTATTTGATATATTTCACTTATGTATTATAAACATGACCTCATGTTTATATTGTATAGCCTTTTCTTCTGTTCTTTTTGAATATTGATATTTCTGATCCAATATTTACATGACATACCTCCACTTTAGACTAATTTCATGTTGTGTATCAATGTTACCCCATAATGTCTTGATGTTGACTTGGTGTATAGTCTGTGTTCTGCTACATGCTATAATGTTTAGTTTTCACTCATGTCAATCATTTATATTTGTGATTGACAGTGTAAATGTGTTTAATTGGCAAATATAGCTTCTGTTGTTTAATAGCACCCTATTTTTGTAAGTCTATATACTGTAGTTTTATATTTGATGTGCTGGAGGAGGAAAAAAAACAATAGCGTTAAAAATATATTGTTCTTAAAATCTATTCAGTAGCTACAGCATTAGACGTACAAGGGAATATAAAAAAATATATTTTGTTTAATGCAGCCAAATTATCATTTACACTTACCTAGATTGCAATAGTCAATGTATTTTACATACAAGGGAGCTGTCAAACAACATCAATTATCAAATCAAAATTAAGGTCCATGGAAATGTGACTCAAGATGGCAGTATTTGTCAATGTCTGCTGAATTCTCGGGGGATATGTTAAGACGTCAAATGATGATGGAAATTAGATTTTGCTTTTAAACTTCTTCCACCCTCACAGACACACGCACTCCAAGTAAACTGTTAAATACATCCACTGTAAATAGCAATGTAATCCCCCTCTAAAATTAAGTTTCCAAAAGCCTGCGTTCGCTTGTCTTTTTCTGTTAGATGGTAAAGGTTTTCCAGTATAACAGCCCTCGATGTGCCAGTGTCTTTCTGCCACCAGGAGAGGTCTGTTTTATTTCCTATCATTGCCTGTGTGACATAGTGGGTCCAGTTTTACAGAGGAGCTACTTATCTGAGACTAATCCGAGAGAGAGAGTGTTGGGTTAATCTGGTGCTAAAGGAATGTTCTCTGAATGTCTGAAAACTCTTGTTTTTAGACTTCTCCCATCACTTTGAGGTTTTTTGTTTTGTTTTAGTTTACCTACATTTCAGTCCTCTATTTTTATTAAAATTACCAAAATCAGAGTGCATTTAAATCTGAATAGGACTATATTGAATAACCTAGTTTATGCTTTACACCAGGATTCCCAGGACAGCTCTGATGGCATCCCATCAGCCCCGCGCATGACCGGGAGTCTGGTGTCTGACCGTAGCCATGACGACATCGTGACTCGGATGAAAAACATAGACTGTATAGAACTGGGCCGCCACAGGCTAAAGCCCTGGTACTTCTCACCATATCCGCAGGAACTCACCACGCTACCCATTCTCTACCTCTGTGAATTCTGCCTCAAGTACCTCAAAAGCCTCAAATGTCTCCAAAGGCATCTGGTGAGGTTCACCTTCCAAGTGTGGTCTTGTTCCTAGCCAGTTAATCCTGATTTACCCAAGCAATAATGTCTTTCATCTCCGACAGACTAAATGTAATCTTCGACATCCCCCGGGCAATGAGATTTACCGCAAAGGCACAATTTCATTTTTTGAAATTGATGGCAGGAAAAACAAAGTAAGTGATTTGTGACTTTTCATCCTGAGTACAATTTTAATGCTTAATTTGGCATTACATTAAATAACATTTTTTATTCTCTCTTTTTTTTTTTTCCTGTTTAGACGTATTCTCAGAATTTGTGTTTATTGGCAAAATGCTTCCTGGACCATAAAACGTTATACTACGATACAGATCCTTTCCTCTTTTATGTAATGACAGAGTATGACTCCAAGGGATTTCACATCGTGGGCTACTTCTCTAAGGTGAAGTCCACAACACTGATCTTTTAATTCAACCTATCAAGCCAAACTTTGTTTTCCTAGCTGCTTAATGAATCAAGGGTGTAACCATATTAAAGAGATAGGAAAGAGCAGAAATATTCCCAATATATTGCAGATACATATTTAATATAATAATATTAATATATGTAATATATTTTTATTTAGCAACCAAATAAATAATAATAAAAAATAAATAAAGTGTGTTAACATTATGACAAAAACCGCTACATGCTCAGGGCTGAATGGGCGTGTTCGTAATGTCCCCCCATACCCCCTCCCCCTTTCAACTCTAGGCTATT
>JAODTR010005783.1:0-11172 GCA_025399935.1 Amblyopsis rosae
CAGCTGTGTTGGCGCAAGGCAACATCTAAAACATGCAGGGCACCGGTCCCCGAGGACCAGGGTTGGGGAACCCTGCTGTACATGACCAAAATAGTCGTGATTATAATTTCTTCCCCATAATTGAGAACCTATACTGTAGCCTAATGAACAATAAAATAGAGATCAGTCACATTGAGATCAGCCACCTTGAGATCAGCCACCTTGAGATCAGCTACCTTGACAACAGTCTAAGGCTGAAAGGTTGCGCTAGAGTCTGAACCACAGTTTGGACCAATCAGCATAGTAGTACTGTCAGTTACGGGCGTATAGGTGTGAGTGACGTTAACCGACGTTGATAGACGATCACGTCAGTTTGTCCAATCACCTGCTAAGTGCCTGCCCTTTTCTAAACAGTTTCAATGGACGGCTTCCCAGTAGGGATGGGCAAAATCGATACTGCGGTATCGATACTTCGATACTAACTACTCTTTTGGTATCAATACTTTTACAAATGTATCGACAATAAAATTATATTACAAAACGTGGATGGCTACTTTCATTCCTACCCTCACCTATGGACATGAAGGGTTGGTCATGACCGAATGGACTAGATCACGGGTACAAGCGGCCGGAATGGGTTTTCTCATAAGGGTGGCTGGCTTCTCCCTTAGAGATAGGGTGAGAGTTTTTCACAGTCATGTGACACGGGCCATGTACATTTAGCTGCCCCTTGTCACATGACTATGGAAAACTCTGTGACATGAGAATCAAGCGTCCCTTGCACACAGTCACGTGCACTCCGTAAACAAGCAAACATGGTGTGGTGTGATCAGATGTGATGCTATTTGTAGGCATAAGGTTACTTATTATATATGTATTAACAATCAAATTAAGTATTTTAGTAAATAAAATGCCAAGATACAAAATGTGTTGTTTTGTTTTCCTGACTGGAAGTAGTAGTGTGTTTTTTTAACTGTAAATTAAAAGCTGTGACTATAGGTCCACTGTGATGAAACATCAATGCTGGTGATAATATTTCAATATTGACAAAATTACTATTACAGTATCGTATCGGTATTGTTTAAAGTACAACAAAAACTATTGGTATCGTATCGAACTCAAAAAGTTTGGTATCGCCCATCCCTCCTTCCCAGATGCTTCTGTGAAACAAACACAGAGCCAGCCTTTACAACCTGGGACACAGCGTTGGCTCACTGCGTCAGTACCCGCCTACTTGACAGGCAAGGTATTTTGATTGACATGCACGATGAGCTACTACGTAACTCAAAGTCGAACGGTAAACTTGCAATGAGGAAAGCTAAACAACAGGCCTGTGGTTGTTGTCTTGTAAATCTGTACAATTTGTATGCTACGGTTACTGATTAAAATAAATGTTTATTTTGAAATTACTAAATAAAGCGCTGCGCTATCGTTGCACCGGAAATAACGGAGACATTGTCAGTGACAATGCGAACATCCAATGGATATCGACAGTATTACTTCCCTGAAAGTTTGGACGTTCAGACGTTCAGCACAGAGTTGCCTGTGTGACGTAGCAGTGCCAATGAATGGAAGAGCTTGAGACTAGGCCAGCCTATGCATCTGGTTAGGCCTGCCTACCGGTATCCTGCATCCTTGAGCAAACCCCTATGTGCTCCTTAAAGGTGGAGGCAGCCATCCTGGAAAATGACTGTTGACATTTGAACTAGATCAAAAATAAACACATCTCCCTTACAATGCCATTGGGTGCCAGAAGCTCCGCCCTCCCCGCATTGGACAAGGCTGGGACAGTGTTGTGTGTGGTGCGGGCTGCACCACTTTGTTTGTGTTCGTATTTAACAGGGCGGTGTAGAGACACCAACTTTGTGTTTCAGCGCAGAACAGGCCGCTAGCAGACCGGGAGCAGATATTCTCTGAAATTTGACAAAAAAAGTGTGGTTGTCTGTTGTTTGTTTATTTTAGTAAGGGACAAAACACATGCATTAACGTAGTACCACTAAAGGCCCGTTTATGCTTCTGTGTCAAAGCTACGGCGTAACATACGTCGAGGGCATCACCCTGTGGTGTAGAGTATGGACGGCGTACGCTTCCACCTCTCCAAAAATGTAACTACGCGCCCGCCCGCTGATTGGACATTATTAATCAAGAACTTTGCATATGACAAGACGGGGATTTAATTTCCCTATGGCATTTCCTTGTTCTGGCAGCGAATAGCGGCCTTTTATAAATACTATTTTGCGTTGGCACCGTCGGTTACCTATGATAGGCTAAATGTTGGTGTAACTAAGAGATTCGCTGAAAATAAATATTTATATATGCTTATTTCAAAAGGCTTACATATTAGTGTTCAATCTCAAGCCAGACAGGGATTTCTCAATGGGATTTTCTTGTTCAATGTGTTCTAATTCTAGCGCATTAACAAGACACGGCACTTCCGCAGAAGCATAGCATGTTGAAGCTACGATGTAGCTGACGCCGTAAGATGGACGTAAGGTCGATGCAGAAGCATAAATAGGCCTTAATAGAGGTCATGTAAATGTGAGGTTTAGTCCTACAGGCTAAGTTTCATTTCCAGTCTCATCTCAGGTGCTTACAATTGCTGACTACCTTTGAAAACAGTGCAGTTGTTTAGATTCTCCATCTAATGCAAAACCTATTCAGCTTTTGACAAATGTGCTTATTGTAAGACGCTTTAGATAAGTGTCTACTGAATTATGTAAATGTAAAAAATAATGATAGTGTTGTCCAATCAATTGATACTGTTGTGCAATGCTAACTCCACCCTTCTTTGAATGACTCATACAACTCACATAAGTTATTTATATAGTTTGAAGTTAGCACATAGTTTTATACAGTAGGCGTCTGTAAATGTATATTATTTGTGATTTTAGAGAGTGACTGGTCATCACAAAAAATGCAGTGAAATTAATGGAGATGATGCAGACAATAGCTATTGAAGTAAGAATATATGTCACAAAGACAAACATGGAGTGAAGTGTGTAAATATTTGAAAAATTCCAGGGTTACGCTGAACAGGTAATTCCTATTGATTTGCAAGTCATGCCAGGTATCTTGGGAGCACTCAAGGAAGGAAGGAAGAAAGTGAATTGTGTCATCTCAGATTTTGTTACATTAGGTAACTTAATAAGCAGTCATACACACACATACTGCTTTTGCTTCCAGATGCACGGCAGTGTTTCAGTGTTGCTCAGTCTGTGTTGCTGCGTTTACCTTCTTAAAGGCTACCTTCCCTCCTCTTTTGAAATATCGATAATGAGGTCTGACAAATAAATATACGCTAGGCCTTAAAAAGACAAAGGAAAAGAAAAAGAAGATATCAAGTAACCAACTGGAAGTTACAGTAAGCGTTGTCTGGTAAGTACTGCAGCTGTATTGTTATCCTGGAGGATTGGATAAGCGCAGCTAATTTCTCAGCATTAAAAGTAAAGTCAGCTATTGAAAGCTAAATGTAAGCTAATACACTTTTTGTCAAATTCACCAAACATCTCGCTATTTTACCCTTGTTTGTGCGTGTTGAAAAAATAATCTGATAATTTAAATAGTAACATAAAGTGGCGAACACCGCTCGTATAAACAAAGCCGTAGCACTGCGCGTTGCTGCACAATGCCTCTGTGTGAGGTCTCGCCACGGAGGACCGCGGAGCGATACTGTTTTGATTTGAGCTCGAAGTTAGTTAGAATGACTGACCGTGCCTTACAATAACAATGCATTCAATGTCACAGGATGCTCCCTCAGAAGCTTTGCCCTACACATTGGACACACATTGTGACAAGAAGTGTAATTGATTATGACTGATGGGATCATTTGTTGTGGTACTGTAATTGAATGGGTGACATTGTGTGTTTAATTGTTGTATGTGGACGTTTTAAGCTGCCATTTTGGCCAGGTTGCTCTTTTACCTGGTTAAATATAGGTGTATATTTTGTGATGGCTACGGTATTGTTTTGTGTTGCGATCTGCATTACTTTGATTGCGTTCCTGTTTACGGAGCCAAGGGGTACTTTCTTTCAACACACAGAGAGCGGGCAGCTAGCGGACCACAAGGAGATATTTGGTGAATTTGACATAAAGTGTTATCTTATTATCGCTTACTATAACTTTAACTTGTGTGGTGTTTGTCTATTGTCTAAGGCTATTTTCATCACAATGAATCTGTCTTGGAACTGGTTAGCAGAATTTCTCTTATAATGAGAATAATGTTTAGCAGAGTGATATACTGAAGGGAAATGGAAAATACTGAAAATGTAGTCTGTTAAGACGTAGTGTGTGATGTCTTCTGATTTTAACACCATGGTGGTGTTAAAATCATAGGTGGTGTCACCACCTATGTTCGAAGCTAAATACAGTAGGTTTCAGCTAAGCCCTGTGTGTGACCCTTTTTATGTGGATTTCAACATTTATTGATATACATTTGTATGGTTTTAATTTGAAATATATTTACACTACATAATAGTCAGTTTTTTTCGTTGTAATGAGAAACACCCGGCCTACAGTGGCTGGGTGTTTGCATATGTCATACATTCTGACTGGAAATGAAAATTGGTGGTGATTCATTTATGTTTACAACATTTTGCAAAGGCTTTTATCCGAAGTGATTTTCAATAATTGTAATAGCTGAATCAGTCATACGTTAGATTAATCACATCAGCAGTCGTCAGGGCTAATAAAAGAGTTTAGTAGTTATTTGTAATATGCTTTCTTATTTGGAAAACCAATGACAAAAGGATGGTATTATTTAATATCAATATCCTAACAGTTACATTGTTTCCTTCATGATACTGCGTTCATGTTTAACTGCATGTTTTACTTAGCTACAGTACATGCTATGGAACTAGTAGGACCCAGAGCCATGACCCAGAGAGTTGTGACAACGAAAGTTAAACATTTTCAATGGTCACATGATTCATGAAGAGCCAAAACAGTTCCAGGAAATGCTTGTTGGGCAATTTGAATCGATATATACAGATATATAACTAAATTTTTTGGTAATTAGTAGTCAATAAATGCATTGATTTAAATTTACAATATAATTTATACGCTATTTTTTGTATTTCGGCTAACTTCCAGTAACTGTTTTGAGGCTCCATGATCCGCCATTGCTATAAAAAAAGGGTCCATTGGAGTGAACGGAGATGACGCGACTCGCTCTTAACATGGCTCTGGTAGGATCTAATATGGAAATAATCAGTATTATGCTGCGTCCAAACAGAACATGGCAGACTGTAGACGGCAAACACTTTCTGGACGGCACGGCCAACAGTCCAACAGAATGGCAGTTGCTATGGCGATGTCGCATTGTTTACATATTTTTTAAGAAAAAAATATAAATATATATAACACAATTATTTAGTAGCAACTGTTTTATGTAATTCTTTTTGTATTGTATCTAGTATTCTAGTGTTACTGCACCAAAAGTATTACCTTCTCGTTGTCTGTGTTCTCCATGTGCGAGGGAGCTACGAACATCCGCTTGTAAATGCCGTCGCAAAGGACGGCAAAAAGTTTATTTATAATAATAAAATAATTAAAATATTTTAACTTTCAACGGCACGCCGTTTGCCGTTGCCGGCGTCTCTATTTTTTGACGGCCACCACTGATTTTGCTGTCCTGCAACGCAGGGATCTCCTTGCGTATTATTTTCCCGAAAATTGTATCTTCGCCTGAAATAAAATATTAAGAAACATACACAACCAAAGAAGACCAGTTCTGAGTAATGTGAACCTGCTGTAGATCCAGGTGATAGGAAAACCACCTAGACAACATTGCAGTCACAGCACAAGTCCGCTAAAATGATATCCAGTTTGCCGTCTGTGTTTACAGGAAGTCTTTGTAAGGAAAAAGCAAAAAGGTGTCCTCATACTGCACGAGGACAATGGGTGCCTGTGACCTCACTACCACATATCACTCCCATTACACTTAATCATCTGTTTGTCTCTATCCTTCCTGCGCTGTTATGTTAAGAACGGCTCTTAGCAATTTGTTCAGAAGCATGGCATTCATGAAAGGCAACTAAGCTAGCCCCAATGATCTATGAGCTACACTGTATTGACTAAGGTACTTGTAAAAGTCACTTCAGTGTACCACTGATGGTGTCATGGTGCCACATTTAAGTATCCCACAACAGGTCTATAAGGCAAGGAAGCATATTTGGTCACTTCCCCGAACATTCCAAACAGCATTCTCCCTGAGGTTGTATAAACACATTAATTTCTCCCAGTCAGGCTTAAATCAGGCTACAGTTCGTTACACCAGGGCATCTGGCCAATCAGGAGTTGCCCGGAGCATATAAACTCCAGTGTACTTTCGGAATTCCGAATATACGCTTCGACATCTACGGTTATAACATCAAAACTAGAAATGGAAAGTAGATGAAACTCACGCATTATACAGTTGAATAGTTGTGCTGCATAATGAGATAGCCGTTGTTTGAATAGGATTTCAATAAACTAATTAAATCTGTTCATGAAAAATGGAAGCACCATATTTGATCATGTCTTAGAAATAAACACAAACGAGAAATGTATTCATCCAATACCAGAAGTTCAACACATACTTTACAGTACAGTACCACCGTGCTTGGTGATGGAAAGACCTCTTTCTTAAAAGTAAAGTTTTTTTTTTTACCTGACAGACTGAGATGATGACTGCAGCGATGACTCCATTTGCTCCTGAAGAAACCTCCCTGGCTTCCACGGAGCCCAGAAACTCCACCCTACTGGATTCTGAGTTTCGCTACATACTCTTCTCGGCTTCCTACGGCATCATCTTCATCCTGGGCTTAGTTGCAAACTGCTACGTCCTCTTTGTTCTGCACCATCTCCGTGAGGCCAGAGCCATTGGCGAGATGCGGATCTACATGACCAACCTGACCATCGCTGATCTTCTGTTCGTCTGCGTTCTTCCCCTCTGGATTGGCTACTACAGTCGCCATGGTGACTGGATGTACTCTGACATCCTGTGTCGGCTAAGTGGCTCGATGTTCTTCATCAACACCTACTGCTCCGTCCTCTTCCTCGGAGCCATCAGCGTCAACCGCTACTGGGCCGTCACCCGGCCGCTAAACGCTGCCACTTCGGACCACTGGCGCCGCGGGGTGGCAGTGACTGTCACCATCTGGTTAACGACCATCGGCATGGCAACACCCTCTCTGTTGTATCCTGGGTCCAGCCAGGATGGCGAGGTGACGCGCTGTTTTGAGGGGTATCACAACAAAGACAATACAGAAAAACGCAGGGTGGCCGCCACTCATTTTGCCATCATTGCGGTGTTCTTCCTGATCTTCTTCCTGGTGGTGATATGCAACCTCCTCATCGCCCGTGTGTTGCTGAACCAGTCTGCTAGCCAGGAAGCGCACACAAGTCCCGCCCCAACCTCCCGGCCCAAGGGGCTGAAACGGCGCGCGCTGCAGATGCTGTGTGCGGTGGTGGGAGTGTTCACCCTGTGCTTCCTGCCCCATCATCTCATCCAAGGGCCCTGGGTCCTGGCGGTGCTGGAGATCAGGGAGGGTTGGGGCAGCGTGTCTTGGAGCGTGGAGACACGCCAGGCGCTGAACGACGCCCATCAGATCAGCCTGCTCCTCATGGGGCTCAACTGCATCGTGGACCCTGTGGTGTACTGCTTTGCCACCAGGAAGTTCAGAGAGTTAATCTTGGCACACATGAGGAAGGTTGTAAAGGGAGAGGTGTGCTCACACCAGCTCGTGTGACACACAGAAAGACAGAGTGGAAAATAAGTGTAGAGGAAGTTATTGAGATAATTTTGAAATGCATTGTATTTGTTGCTGACATTTGATGCATGCTGCATAATTTACTTCTATACAGCCCTGGCTCTGTAAATAGGAACACAACCCTAAGTGGCGAACACCGCTCACAACAACAATGCCCTAGGCTTGTGTTTCAATGTGCGGGGTGGAGCTTCTTAGGGAGAAACCTATTGCATTGAAGGGAGAGGTGATTTTGTTTTGATTTGAGTTTGAAGTTAACAAGCGTTCCGGAGAATGACAGACCCCGCCATTAATTTAAATTCTGTCTTCTGCCACTAATTTAAATTCTGTCTTCTGCCACATGAGCTGGTATGAACCTAGGAACTCTGAAGGAGGATTGCTAGAGAAAGAGAGCAGTAACCGCACCGATCGGCATTCAGGAGTATAGTTCGATAATGGTATGGGCCATTTCATGTCAACGCAGAATATTCCCTAATGTTGCTATATATATAACATTTCTTTTTATAAATGTACTATTAATGAATTTATTTATTTATTTATTTATTTATTTATTGTATTCTTATTGTGGTATTGACCATGGTGAGCAACCTTACATATTCTGATATTTGAAAGATTGTGGGGGTTCGTGCTGAAAACTTAAATGATGAAAAATATTCCTTTTCTGAAATCTGAGATTTGATATATACTGCTTCCTAGTGGTAATAATTGGTAATTACTATTTGACTGATACTGATAAGGCAGTAAATAATATTAGAATAGCAGATAAGTGTAAATCTGAAGTCTAAAATATTAGATTTAATCTAATGACTCAGTCACAAAACTGTATATCTAATAACTAATTATTAGCTATCATATCTCACACCTATTGGACAGGACGACTGGCACCATGTTTATGATTGCCATATCACATGCCTATCTTGAGATAAGTTGGCTGTTGTCTATAAGTAGATGCAGTAGTCGTGCTGCAGATGTAGTTGCGGTTGATGTCGTCAATCCAGAAATAAACAAGGTGTCTGTCGTCATGCCCAACAGGAACTGACAAGAACATCAGGTCCGTGAGACACTGCTTGTTAGTACATGTCCAATTCCTTGATGTCAGCCAAGCTTGTGGATGTACAGACCATTAAATAAACATTAACATTCTATTATGAGTGGTTCCATTCTCTCCAATCTAGTAATGGAATGGTTTAGTTATGTTATAAATGTATTCCTTATTCAGACGCTGTCTGCTCTAGGATGATTATATAAATATAATCATCCTAGAGCAGACAGCGTCTGTTAAAATAAATGGACTGATTTTCTAAGAAAGTTCACAGACAAGAGGGGGTCACAGCTTGACAGTAAAAATAATAAAGTATATAAAATAAGTGCAATCTTAAAAAGTTAAAAATAAATAGTATAGATATAATTTTTTATTTATATATAATATAGTTTAGATACTGTATAAAAAAGACAGCACATCATAATACTAATGAAAATCTTGTCTAAAAATATGTGACTTTTGGCGTTTCTTTTAAAAGTGTCCACAGTATCCATAGCTCTTAAGGCTAGGAGAGCATTCCACTGCCTGGGAGCCACTGTGCCGAACTCTCGGTTAACTCTCCTTTTAAAACAAGTTTTTGGGGCAGTTTAAAGCCTTGGCCTGAAGACCTCAGAGACCGACCAGAGGTGTGTGCGTATAGTAAGTCCTGGATGTATGAGGGACCTTGACCATGCAAGCCTCTGCATGTGATAAGTTAACTAAGACTTAAAATGGACTCTAAAACTAACAAGAAGCCATGTGTATTGCCTCAAGAACAGAAGTTATATGTGATCTCCTGTTGGTCGTAATCAGAAGCCTTCTGCGAAGAAGGCTGTACAGAAGTGTTCTGTACAACTTGAAGTCGTTACGCAATGTGATTTCTATAAACAAGTACAGTATGCATTGCAATAATCCAAACTTGAAGAAATAAATGCATGAACAAGCATCGCCATCTTCTTTTTTGAAACGACATATCTTATTTTTGCAATGTTATTCACATGAAAAAAGCAACCACATACCACAAATTCAACATGACACCCACATCTCACATATTGCAGAAATCAGAGGTAGATAAAAACCCAAAGGCCTGCCTAATCTTAAGGGAAATACTTTCTAAGGTATGAAATACAGATTTGTACTGAATTGTGTATGTACATATAAGACAAAATATACATCTGATTGAACATTGAACATTTACAACATGACTCTTTGGGACAACACCATTTTAATATCTTTAACTATTAGGAATAATTTAGCTTTTTACGTTAGTGCATGATATACACCAACAAACAAAAAAAGGTATTTGGAACTATATTTAATTGTAAGTAGGTTGTAGGTAGGCTACCTATCACTATTAGATGATGCGTTGACATTCTGTATAACTATTTTCCTCTTATATATTTAATTTTCCTATCTTCACAGTTATTTTTCTGTCTTTCAACAATCCAAACTCGAGTCAACTAATGTAGTAGGCCTATATACACAGGTACAGTATAGTCTACCAATAATGTAGTTTGAGGTGTATCTGTGACTTTATTCCACTGGGTGTCACACTAAGCACACCAGCATCTCAGACCAAAACAAGTGCTCCATGGGACGCGCGCACACACACACACACGCGCGCGCACACACACACATGCACGCACACACACACCAAGCACACACACACACACACACACACACACATACCCACACAAGCACACACACACACACATACACACGCACGCACACATGCACACACACATAAGCACACACACACGCGTGCGCGCGCGCACACTCACGCGCACACACACGCAAACCAAGCACACGCACACACACACAAGCGCACACGCACACACACATGCACACACAAGCACATGGACGCGCACATAAGCACATGGACGCGCACACACGCACGTGCACACACACACACACACACACACACACACACATCTACAAAAGGCACACACATAAGGTGTGAGGTTACATTATCTGCTCTGCTCAGGACACAATTACTAAACTATACATTTACCTAGTTATTTTCTAGCCGCTAAAATAATGTTTTCAATGTGCTGCAGTATAGCACCTTTAACTCTGTCAACTCCATACTGTAAACAATGGGGCTGAACAGCTTTACATTTCCCATCTGTTGGCTCAGCCGTCCTCTGTCAGATAAGCATTTTCATAAAACGTGTGTATAAATGCCAAAGGCTAATTATTGTAAGTAATGTGTTTAATACATCTGTTAATTACTGTATGAATGAATATTAATCGGAACCATTAACTGGTGCCATAATTGTTTAAATGCCAAGTATATTAAGACAACGCAATTAGCTATAATTGCTGCGTGTTTTAACATGTAGTCAGCAATTGTCCACTAATAACAATTTTGTCAAACTCAGCAAATCTGCTCACAGCCCGCTAGCTGCCGTGTATATATATATATA
>JAODTR010005784.1:0-11172 GCA_025399935.1 Amblyopsis rosae
ACTCACAAGTCCCCGGCTGAACGCCGCTACGTTGGAGTTTAACCCGGTAGACGAGAGGGTCGCCTCCCTGCGCCTACTCTGACTGTTGTTAAAGTCTACTCTAAGGTGCTGGAAAGGAGGGTTCGGCCGATTGTCAAACCTCAGATTGAGGAACAACAATGCGAATTCCGTCCTGGTCGTGGAACAACGCTTTGCTTTTAGAGAGACAGGTGTAAAGACTTGACTTGGGCAATACATTTGTTGTGTGGCTACCACATCTCTGTTTGGACAAACCTTAACCACATTTGGAGTTCTGAATTCGTCTGCGCTGCAAATATCAGCATATTTTAAGAAACCACTTGTCTTTGCACGTTTATATGTCATCGAATATATTTTTTCCCCCTTCTGATTGCAGAAATTATATTGGATGACATCATACTGCACATGGGGGCCAACAACACTATTTTAGAACATGTGGCCTGTTTCCAAGGAGATGATTTAACACACTCCAGATGACTCCCTTCAAATATTATCTCATTATTACACACACCGCAGCGCCACAACCACCGTGAGCTTGTGCTGTGCACGTGTGTGTGTGTGTGTGTGTGTGTGTGTGTGTGTGTGTGTGTGTGTGTGTGTAGGGAGGGGCGTTAAGACCTTTTTAAACTCTACTTGCTGTCAATTACCAGAAAATTACTTTAAAAATAAACAATTTAGGGGATTTGGATTAATGTTTATGATTTCCTTTGCAGATTGCAGTCTTGAATTGCATTTTTGTGTGTTTCTGCATTAAGTAAAACCAGAAGTTTGATAATAAAAATAACCAAATCCATTTAACTGACATAAAAATAGAAATAAAATGTGACTGCTGCATATAATATATATTACAGTGCGTTTTTATACCTATAGTAGGGTGTACTGTAATCATTTAGTGAATTTGTCAGTATTTGTACAGGGATGAGGATTTTGTGTACAGAAATGTAGAAAGTATTCTCAAGACAAAATGTCACCATGTTGGTAGTCATTGCTAGTAGTCTGACCAAGTGATAGTCTAATGTAGTAATGTTTATGTCAACGCATACTACTTCAGAAGCTTGATCCTGAAGTAGATCTTGCAATATTTCTCCCAGTGGACAGCTGCTCCTTTTACACTATTCACATCCCATTCTTTGCTGTAGTGTCTTTAACGTTTGTCACTTCTACCTTTGTAGTGTTGTCACGTTTGGGAAAAATGCATTCCAACGCAATTGACCAATCAAATGTACTTATACATATGACAATGACAACAATGCGCTGCTTTCTGACTGAATAATATAATGTAAGTGATCTACCTCCATATTTACAGTCGAGGTGTAAGTTGTAAAATCACTTTGAGCTGTTCCAAGAATGAGCAAGGAACCGGAGAAGGAATGGACGGCGGAAGAAAGAGGTCTGGAGCGAGTTGGCGAAAGAGGGGGTACAGGAGGCTTTCCGACAGTAGCCCACAACTGAATGGGTCCCTCATATCCGTCTTCATTCAGTCCCAGTCTGGGACCCTGCACATGGTGAAACCATCACACACGCACGCACACACACGCATGCACAACTAGTACTACACATGGGTCTCTTCCGCACACACACATGCACACACAAGACACACATGTCTTTCAATTTGAAGACACAGCATTTAATCACATTTGAGAGACAGGGAAAGAGAAAGAAAGCGATGAAGGGCAAAAGAGTGATTCCAATTCTGCCTTTGTCAGCTGAAATAGCACAGCTGCTAAATACTCTATATTTCTGGACATGACTCTCTAGCCCCCTAGTGGAAAAGAACACACATTACAAATGACAAACCTTATATAAATGATTCAGATATGCACAGCTGTTCAGGTCAGGACAACCCATCCTAATTGAAGAATGCATAATGTTCTGGTACTTGAGCAAGGCACTAAATCTCTATTTATGCCTGTTTTGATTTGAGTTAACATTTACTGTAGGTATCATCAAAATCCTAACTCAAATTCAAGTTTAACCTGGTCTAGTACTGTATGTGTATGAAGTAATGTAATTTTGTAACTCTGTTTCTTGCCACTAGGCGGGGTAAACGGCAGGAGGGGCCAAGAGCCCGCCCATAATAACTACCAGACATGACTCATTCACCGTGGAATACCACAGCGACCACAGACCTGTCTCTGGCAGACGAGGAGCAGAAATCTGACCCAGCACAGTTTGTGAATGGGACAGAAATGAGCTAAGCCAGAGTAAATTTAACAGTGCCCTAAAAGGACTTCAGAATAAAACATCCCTAAATATTTGGTTTGTCTTATTTGTGTGAATGTCACATACATGTCTAAATATATTTGAGTGGTTAGATGCAATTATAATATTATAACAAACAATCTTGTTGAGCACAACATATATATATTTTTTATTCTTGTTTTTTAAAATAAACATTTTACTCATATAATGTATGAGGGAGAAAAGTCACACACAGCCACCATCCATCATCACTCAAAGCTCCTAAAAGACAGCTGAAAAAGAAACATATAACGATGTCAGATGTCATTAAAAGCTCTAATCATCATCAGTACTTGCCCAGACTTCCCCAATAGAGAACACCATCAACCTAAACTCTAGCACATGTGGGTGATTTCTATTGTAAATGAATATTTCCAAAGCCAGCGACCAGAGAGCCAAGACTCTAATCTGTGACCATATCACTATAGGAAGAAATTTACAGTAAAAAAAAAAAGCTTGAATGGAGTTAAGTGGAGAGGAGAGGAGCAACCTCGTGAGTGGTCCCATTACATGAAAACAGCAGGCAGGAAGTGTTTTGCAACAGCGGAAAATCTTCAGGTCCAGTCTGACCACCAGACGGTCACACTTCATCTGGACCAGAGGCTGCGGTCAGCAGATGGATAGCGATCCTTACACTGGGTCGGATAGCCAACTTTGGCAGACTCTACATTCATAATGCATTCACTCTTTTTTTCCCTTTGAGCTTCCATTCACTTTGTCATTACTTCTAACTCTTGTTGACTCACTTTATTAAGCTCTGCCCCTATTTTCTCTCAAAACATCTATTTAATAACGTTCTTTTGATTATTTCAACATGTCCCATTCTCATAATTTCATAATTTCTTGTTAGTTATTTCCCTTTTTCCATTTTGTCCTTCCTCTGCTATAGCTTTATAACAGTTTGCTCCTATTGCTAGCAAACTATATACCTTTTACTTTATACTTCCCTCTCATTTTTACTTTCCCTGCTTGTGGTCAGCCACACTTAATCTAGCACATCCATCTGTTTCTCTTCATTCATTTAGTCTCATCTGTTTCCCATTAAGATTACATCAGGCTTTGACCTATTAGTGTGCATGATCCTTTTGAAGTCACTCTGTGGTTACAGGTTAAGCTTAAACTCCACCTCTCTCTCTATTCCAAATGATAAAGACAGTATTTTAAAAGTTCTCTATGTATATTATAAGGGCAGGGCTTCCTAAACTTTTAACAGACATTTTTAAAACTTTTTTAGTTTTTTTAGTTTTTCTTCATAGTATTCGTGGTCATTAAATCATAAAAGTATTCATGTCATGTGGGGACCCAGTAGAAAAAGGTCTGTAACCCATTTACGGTTCCCACCCATAATTTAAGACACCGGTATAATAATAACCCTCTTCAAATTACAATCTGTAAATTGGTCTATAGCGTTCTTTTAACTTCACATTCTTTGGATTAGATTTTATAGGTAGCCCTCTCAACTGTGGTGATCGGTGCTTTTTATTAATTTGCTGATTTAAACCCAAACTCAACCTCATCTGAAAATGGTACCATCACATCTAACAAATGGCAGAAGTTTGAATATATTTTCCCCAATCCAAATAAAAGCAAAATACTCTTTACCAGTGGATATGCATGAGTACAAAAGCAACCTACTATAACCTATCACCTACAATAATTGTCACGCATGTCTACCATGACCTATGTACCGAGGGTCCAGAGCCTTATATTAAGAAACCAAGACAGACAGTGGTTCACATGTTCGTATGTATCTTCAGAATAGTCGTGTTTCTTCTTATTATCATGCCCATCAGCATGTAAACCGTCATAGTTCATTTCCAGACAAAGATTCAGTAGATGTTTAATCTCCAATGGGCTCTACTGAGATGTCCTTCCCTCCTCTAGGCGAACACCTGGGAACAGAGATTGACTGAAACGTTAAACTGTACATTTCCATTAGTCCAGGGTCAAACCTAGGCTAATTGACAGGTTGGCCAATTCGAGATGCTAAACTGACATATATTGGCCAAGTCTTCGCAGGGTAGGATGTTTAAGTCATTTAGACTCATCAGGCTAAGTGGTCACAGTTGACTGAGAGGTCTTGAAACTCAACATGTCTGGCTGTGGGTTGTCCTCCTTGCCAACAATTCTCAATTAGACTACCCTGGATGAAAACACATCTGAGTTGCTTAGTTTGCCTACGTATACTGTACAGTATATACTGTGATGTATATGGTCAATAGGACCAACTCTAAGTAAGCCACTCATCACTCACATAATATTCATATTAGACACATTTATAAAAAAGTGTAATAGGGTATTTAGATCTAGGTTCTTACTTGGTTCTATGATATGAGGTTGTCATATGTCTGCCAGAGCTCTTAAACATCCTATAAAATATATTTGAAATATCAACATAGTCAGGGTTTGAAAGTAATGTATCACTAAAAAACAGCAACTGTAATCTATTGCAGTTACCAGCTAAAATAGTGGAATCCGATTATTTCTAGGACTACTTTGAAATTTAAAATGGAAGTTTGCAGAATAAATATGCATAAAACAATTGTCTGTTCTCTTATTAACCTTTCATTAACGTCAATCAATAATTGAAATAAAGTCCTAATTTAATCTGACCCCCTAAACAACATAAACGGTCACAAAAATAGAAAGATTTGGCACTGCCAACGCAGTAAATTCTTTGGTTGGATGGCATTTCAAAGAACAATGTTAAGGCATGAAGTAATCTAAAAGTAATGGAAAGTAATCAGATTATGTTACTAAATTTAGTTAATCCCAAAAATATGGTAGTCTGGTAACTAGTAACTGTGATGGTTAAAAAATAAACTACCAAACCCTGAATAGTAGTAATCAACAGAGCAGAGAATGAGAGCATCTGTTTGCCTTACAAAGTATTTGTTGATCTGTAGATGCTGGTGCTTCTAGTTGCAGGAGACCGGGAGATATTTGGTGAATTTGACAAAAAAAGCTAATTATCTTACAATTGCTAAATGGACTGCATTTATATAGTGCTTTTATAACCTTTTGGCCACTCAAAGCACTTTACAGTATTTTTGCCTCTCATTCATACACCAATGGTGATTGCTGCCATGCCAGGAGCAACCACCAGGAGCAGTTAGGTGTTAGGTATTTTGCTCAAAGATACTTACAGGTAGGTCAATACCAGGGTTTGAACCTCTAGGCTGGGAGCCCAACACCCAGCCCACTAGACCATCCTGCTCCCTGCTATAACTTTAATGGCTGTAATGGCTTTATCAATAAACCAAGAGTGAATACATGGAAAGCATTTAGGTTAGGCTTACGTATAATGGAATATAATGCAGGACAAGACAAATTACTTTATGTATCAGGTTAAATGATTGTCTATTATTGTTTTCTCTGTATTAACAATATGTATGTATAACACACAGTGCTAGAAATATGTTTTTAAAATGTATTTTTAGCATTAACATATATATATATATATATATAATATTATTGCATCATTAGGAATGCACATTTAATTGAACAAAATATAAAAAGCATTCTCAGAATCACGTGACCCATAAGGGGCTCCCACCCCACACATAGAAAACAGTGCTGAGTTACAAAATCAAGAGGCTGAAAAAGTGGAAAAGGGAAAAATGACCAAACAGTCTGACATCCTCTTGTTTTGTCCTTGTGTCTCTCCACCCCCGCCTCCACTAGGTCTTGTCACCCCCCCCACCCCTCCCTCCCAGTGCAACACACCTCTGTCACCCCCTGCCAGCTTGCACTGCGCACATCACAAACACTCCACTCTGTCACACAGGTGAACGGACGTACTTTAACAGGTGAGTCGGCTACATGGTGTTGTTGTTGTTGTTGTTTTCCTGCCCGCCCTGTTGTCTCTTGCGATCAACTCTTTCTCTTTCCTCCGTGTCGTGTTTACGTGGGGGCGACATTACAGTGCTCGTGTCAGCGGAGATGTTGGCAGGTGCGTTAGTCTTGAGCATCATCCTCGCATATTTACCAGGTAAATACACACCTAGCTTGATTTTACATATGACTAGATAGTACTCCACTGTACACGAAGAGAGCAGTGCAATACTTCTGTGTGTATGTGCAGCAGAGAACATTTCCTTCTGACCAGCACAGGTTTCACATCCAAGCATATTTATTCCAAAGCATGTGGCAGGAGACAAAAGATTATAAAGCATGTAGTTGTTAGCATGGAGGAGGAGCAGGAGGGCATGTGCGGTGTAGAAGGTTCAGCCATCAGGTGCCCTTGCTTTTACACAGGTTATTTATAAGTATTGATTGGCATTTGTGCAAGGTAGTGTGCCAGGCAGGCAGTTTGCAGCTGTGGATGACAGCAGTACTGTCCACCCATTATTCTTATTGTATGTACTGTAGTGCAGGGTCTCCATGACATACATATAGTGAACATTGGCCTGTGGGTTTTCCATCCACTATGCAAAACCAATTTTTTGTCGCTTCTGTGTATATGTGAGGCCAACCAAATATGGCTTGTCTTTTTCACTACTAATCTCATTTTTTGTTCTCCAGTGTATTATTCCAACCACCTATATTATATTTCAAAAAGTCTGGAAAATCTTCAAAACCCTGTGGCTTTTGGATATTACGTTTTCCAGAATTATTTGGAATATAATCCCATGTTGATCTGCCCACATCCCACCAATGCGTCCTTAACCAATCATGGTGAAGATGTTATATATGTTGGAGATTATAAATACACTATACGCTTGTTGAGATTCTCTTTAATATCACCCTTGCCTCATATTTCACTGTAGGTCCAGTGGAGATGTGGTTTGGTTGACATAGCAGTGTGTGTGTGTGTGTGCGTGTGTGTGTGTGTGTGCGTGTGTGTGCGTGTGCGTGTGTGTGTGTGTGTGTGTGTGTGTGTGTGTTTGTGTGTGTGTGAATGAGACATTTTTACTGTTTGTGAGTTTGTAGGTGAAAGTATTTGAATGGTTACATGAAGGCCTGTGCTGTGTTTGTGTGCGCGCGTGTGTTTGTGTATTGTTGTTGTGTGTGTGCGTGTGTGTGTGTATGTGTGCTACTTACGGACTGCTAGTGTTTATCCTCCAGGTACTCAGAGCAGGTGGAGTGTATCTTTTTCTAGAAAGGAGATTTGTGTGTGGGCAGGAACAACAGTCACTCTGCCCTGCAGCTATGACTACCCATCAGGTACCAATAAACCCTAGACACACATGCTGCAATAGCAACTACTGTAATACCCACCACAGCAGCAGAAGCAGCATTGTCCTCCTCAACTTTGTGTCTTCAAGGCCACACGGTGAAGCGGGTCATGTGGTTCCGTGTCTCTTCAGAAGGTCAACGGGAGATCACCCACCACTCCGACCCGGACCAGATCAGCCAATCATACAGAGGACGAACGCGGTAGGGATTGCCCCTCCCTGTATTGGGGGGCACCACAGTCTAGTCTCCACTTACCCCTTGTAATCCCGGCCTATACCTGTATAAGCATGTATGAGCTAGATGCCTAACCCGTGCCTGCTCCTTAATACTCAACACTGTACTCACTGTAAGTTGATGTGAAAAACAGCGTCTGACCTAGTTGTAATGGAGAAGGGTGTACAGTATGGGTGAATACATTTTAAGCGTCGGTGCTTCAAACGCTTGACTCTCCCATTCCTGGGTTATAGATACATTGGTGGCAGCTACTCCAGCTGTTCTGTCAGGATAACTGGCGTCAAGCTGAGCGATGCAGGCCAGTACCACTTCAGGTTTGAGACAGACCAAGACCAGGGAAGATGGACCTCCCCTGACACCATCTCTCTACAGGTCACAGGTATTCTAGCGCCCTCCCGTTGAAAATCCCTTGAAATTCTTGGCGAGATAAAGAGTCCTCTTTAAAGAGATCTTATTTACTGTACTGTAATGCCACATTATCACAGCACTGTGATCTGAGGGCTGGAGAACAATGAATAACCACTTTTTAAAGGTGTGAAACAATATTAGCACCTGCAGTACGGAACCGTATGTAACCGACACACGTCAGACAGCAGGTGGTGCTCTACCTATACATATACATGTGTAATTGTAACGGCTTATAGACTATTGTGTGTATTTCAGACCTCCAGGTCCAAGTGCATCCTGCCAGGCCAGCCAACATGTTTGGCTTAGGAGAGACTGTGTTTCTGGGTTGTCAGGCCAGAGGGTGCGCTGCTCCAGGCAGAAGCCTCACACTGTACAGGTATGCTGTGTCTGTTGTACCCTGGTACCAACCAGCTGGGAGAAAGGTGTAAGAGCTGCAATATGCTTCACACACAGGAATGGTCTGAACCTGGGCTCTTTTGAAAAGTGGATGATTGTCAACCGCTTCGACCAACAGCACTCAGGAGCTTACACCTGTCGGCCAATCCCGCCTCAGAAAGTACAGTCCCCGCCTCTGTTCCTGGCACTTGGGCGTGAGTCAGCGCTAACACAATGTGTAATTATGCTAACATTATAATATGCTGATGTGCAGATGTAGATGGATGTGTCCAAGTGTTAAAGTCTATTGTCTTCTTTTCTCCTCTCTGATCTCTCTTTGTTATCAACCATCAATCGCCAAGCAGACGGCCCACACTCCACCTCCATAGCAGTGTCACCTCTGGGTGACGTGTTAGAGGGCAGCTCCGTCACTCTCACCTGCAGCAGTGATGCTTCTCCGCCTGTGGGGAGCTACGTGTGGTTCAAAGGTATATGTTCAAAGGTATATGTTTTCATGGTGTGTTTCAGGTTTAATGGGGAGAAAGCATCCCTGTTTGTAGCACACATTTGTGTACGGTATGTGGAGATGTCTAAGCATAATGATACTGTATGAGGCTGTTTCCAAGGGTCAACAGTATGTGTTTTTTTTTTTAACCATGTGTTTGCTTGTGTGTTTTTTAGATTTGGAGAGTGGCAGCATCCCAGACAGTTTCCGGCCCCAGCTTACTCTGTCTTCTGTCAAGTACACAGATAGGGGAGAGTACTTCTGCGTAGCACGGAACTCGCTGGGAACAGAGCGTTCCAAACCGCTCTTGCTCAATGTGACGTGTATGTTTGCCATGGTCTGCTCATCAGCACCTTGTAATATCAGCTGATTGATAGATTCACAAAATAGGTTTTTGAGAGTCAATGTATGTGAATGTGTTGTATGCGTATAACATTCCTCACTTATACCATGCAGAATTATGATCTTATAAAAGAAGCTATATGAAGATAAACTAAAGTCTTTACGGTATATGTCAGCCTATCCAAACACATTTATGCAAAAATTATTAATCTGTTAATATTATCGTTTTTGACAGGTGGAAATTGACTGAATTAGTGAATGGGGGTATACTTTTCATACTCGTCTGTGGTCAGTTTACGAAAGGTTATTCTGGCTACATTAATTGGCCAACATCTTTATTTGGAGACTTAATATAGGGAAGCATCTCATATGGCCTCAACAAGAAATGATGCTTCACTCTCAGTTTTGTCAGAACACTTCCTGTTTGCTGACCTCATCAGATTTCAGACTGTGGCTTCACTCTGATGGACCCAGTGTCTAGACAGAGTCGTTATTCTTGGGATGTTCAAGTGAGACCGGCGTCCTTAATATCAGACATTCTGTGGCAGCACCCTCCTGGGTTAATAAATCACCACATCATCTGTCTTTATGTTCTCAGATTCCCCTAAGAACACCCGTGTGTTGGTGAGGCCAATAGGTGACATCAGGGAAGGCTCTAATGTCATCCTTAGCTGTGTCAGCCAAGCCCACCCTCTTGTCAACAGGTGCCAACACTTCATCCCTCACCTTAACTAACAAGCAAACATGAATAAGTACCAACAACAATGTACTACTCAAGAATAGTAATAGGTTACTATTTACTTACTACTCCTTCAAAAAGTAATACTATTACTTTACTTATTAATGGGTATTAAAAGTAATTAGTTACGTTACTCATTACATTACTATATTACTTTCACAATCACTATCCTGCCTCGCAACCTGTGTAGTCAGCTCATTTTAGAATTGAATCCTCTTTACTGGAACAATAATTAACCTAAGCTGGGACTAAATTTGCTAGGACCAGCAAAATAATAATGGCACGTCTTCATAAGAAGTCTAGGGAAAGGGGGGGTGGAATCTCATTCTTGTAAAGCAGTAATGCAGCATTACTTGAATTAGTAATTGTAATATTATTACTGTTTTTTTAAGTTATTTGTTACACTACTAGCTGAAAAAAGTAATAACAATACAGTAACTAGTAACTAGTTACTGCCCAACACTGATCAACAATACCTTGAAGTGCTGTTGTTGTGAATACTGAGTGCTGAGTGGTTTGCACTTATTCCTCTCCTCAACACCCTAGTTTTACACCCTTCCATACAGTAACGTGCTCTAAACTACAGCATACATACTAAGACGGGGTTGAAATTAGAATTAGAATTCTTTATTGCCATTACATCAAAACTCAGATGCATGTCCTGAGCGGGCTCTCCTAATTGAAAGAATAATACATAGATGAATTAATAAAAAAATAAATAAAAAATAAAAACACAAATACACATGATTGGTGAAAGTGATGTATTCTGAGGGGAGTATTCCTTTAATTAATTAATATTGTGTTTTATGTTTCCTTTTCATTCTATGTTATTCATGGAACAGTCTGGTTGTCACTGCTGTTGCAATATTCCTCCAGATATGCGTGGTATCGAGTTTTAGGTGACCAAGTATGGGCCAAGGGAACATTCCAGAACCTTTCTTTTCCATCGGTGAGTGCTCACCAAGCGGGCCAGTACTACTGTACTGCATGGAATCGATTGGGATACCAAACCTCTCCCATGGCTACACTCACTGTTCTTTGTAAGTGGATACCTCTGTGTTTGTGTGTGTGTGTGTGTGTGTGTGTGTGTGTGTGTGTGTGTGTGTGTGTGTGTGTGTGTGTGTGTGTGTGT